>JAKCPI010014981.1:0-15258 GCA_023213315.1 Euborellia annulipes | reverse complement strand
AGGCTAAATCCTATATGACGGTAAGTAAATTTTTATTAAAATTAGGAAGTTTTCAGGGGAGAATTCACCCTCCCTTCCCTTTTATTATTCGAATCTAAAAGAGGTGGCGGTAAGCCAATTTGATCGAGATATATGCCAAAATAAGGAAAATTTTGAAGAAATAAGTAAGGACCACATTAACCATTAAAAATATATATTTTTACTTACTTTTTTGGGTTTTTTCTTTCTCCATTGTAATTTAGATGACAAAAACCTTGCGTCTGACCTATTCTGATTGAGATAAGTAAAGAAATTTATTAAATAGAGTTATATTATAAAAAAAAAATAATTTTATCGAAAAATTGTTTATTTTTTTAATATTGAACGATAAAGGAGCTAACTTCATGTTATATTAAAAGTTAAAGTATTCACTGTTTTGTTTTTTTCTTTTTAGTAAAAAGGCTCGAGTTTGCTACACTTATTAAGAACATCTTTGGGTCCGCGGGCCACCGCATGGAGACCCGTGGCTTTTGGTTCTTATATTTAAATTTAAATAAAAAATATCCATCCAGAGCATATGTTAGGTTGCAGGGATCCCTTGTCCGAGAGCCGCCGAGGCGGCTCGGGACCTTCGGTTAATTAAGGTCGGTTCTGTTTTAGATTTAAAAATATCCATCCAGAGATATAATAAAGAAGTTGCAGGGATCCCTTGTCGAGAGCCGCCGGAGGCGGCTCGAGACCTTCGGTTTTAAGTTCGGTTATTTTATTTTTAGAAAAAAATTCAAAACAACTAGGGAATTCTCGGCTTCGGTTCGGTTCGGTTTGGTTCGGCTCGGCTCAATTCGGGACAAAACCATCCCGGTTAGGGAGCGATTCGGTAGCTTTTAAAAATGAGATTTTCGGGCCGAAGGGTCCGAAAATTTATTTTTTAGAGGCTACCGAAGCCGTTTCTAACCCAAGTGGTTCCGAACCGAACAGACGAGTTTTGGCCAGAACATCGACCAAACCGGACTCGAAGTCGACAATTATGAGCAAAATCAACTTCAGGGGGACACGACCTAATTGTTTCGGTCCTTCGGTTGCAGTTCGGTTTCCTTCGATTAAAGAAAATGTAAAAAAACTAGGGAATTCTCGGCCTTAGTGACAAAAAACAAGTAGCATGCCTAAGCGAAAAAAAACGAAAGATTCATGAATGTTGAGCTAATGTCAAAGTGGTCAAAAGTGTAGAAAACTAGTCAGCCAGTGCGAAGGCTTGCCACTTTATTCTGAAGATTAACCGAAAAAATTATTCTTTGTTTTTTTTTTTTTTCAATTATCATCTGAAGTTAGCCACCCCTTTATCATTGTTTATTAAAAAAAAAAAAAAATAAACAATTTTCGATAAAATTAACGTATATTATTTTTATAGTTCCAACTCCATTTAATAAATTTCTTTACTTATCTCAATCAGAATGGGGTCCAGACGGCAAGGTTTTTGTCATCTAAATTACAATGGAGTAAGAAAAAACCCAAAAAAAAAGTAAGTAAAAATATATATTTTTAATGGTTAATGGGTCCCTTGTATTTCTTCATAAATTTTCCTTATTTTGGCATATCTCTCGATCAAATTGGCTTACCGCCACCTCTTTTAGAATAATAAAGCGGGGAAGGGAGGGGTGAATTCTCCCTGAAAACTTCCTAATTTTAATAAAGGTTTACTTACCGTCATATAGGATCACGCCTATTTTAAATATTAGAAATATAAATCCCTCCATAAAAAATATATTATTATATATAAACGTAATTGTGATTTTATAAAAATGAATTCAAATGAGTCAGTGTGGGAATAATACAAAATATTTTTATATATCGAGGTAGTTAAAAGCTTGTTTCTAGGTGATACTTGCATTTATTTGAATTTTGATAAATATTTAGTATTTAAAGAGAAATAATAAAAGTAAATGATTTGGCTCTCTCTGCTCTCTTGCACGGGTCAGTATGCAAGTCAGGACACGTTTGTTGGGTGGCTTAATAGGTAGTCCTATGTAGTATAATAGATTAGTTTATGGATAAAAACATGAGTATAGGCTAATTCACAAATGCTTAGGAATATTCTTGCAGTTTTTTTCTGTGTCTTTTTTCATACAATTGACTGACTTGTTTCTCGTATTTTTTCATTTAAACTTGAATATCTGCATCGCCCGGCTTTGGTGAGCACCCAGTTAGGAATATTCTTGCAGTTTTTATCTGTATCTTTTTTCATACAATTGACTGACTTGTTTCTCGTATTTTTTCATTTAAACTTGAATATCTGCATCGCCCGGCTTTGGTGAGCACCCAGTTAGGAATATTCTTGCAGTTTTTATCTGTATCTTTTTTCATACAATTTACTGACTTGTTTCTCGTATTTTTTCATTTAAACTTGAATATCTGCATCGCCCGACTTTGGTGGGCACCCAGTGAGGAATATTCTTGCAGTTTTTATCTGTATCTTTTTTCATGCAAATTACTGACTTGTTTCTCGTATTTTTTCATTTAAACTTGAATATCTGCATCGCCCGACTTTGGTGGGCACCCAGTTAGGAATATTCTTGCAGTTTTTATCTGTATCTTTTTTCATGCAAATTACTGACTTGTTTCTCGTATTTTTTCATTTAAACTTGAATATCTGCATCGCCCGACTTTGGTGGGCACCCAGTGAGGAATATTCTTGCAGTTTTTATCTGTATCTTTTTTCATGCAATTTACTGACTTGTTTCTCGTATTTTTTCATTTAAACTTGAATAGCTGCATCGCCCGACTTTAGTGGGCACCCTGCTAGCCAAATTTCGACTTTCTAAACTCCCTTACTTAGATATTTACTTTTATTT
This sequence comes from Euborellia annulipes, assembly GCA_023213315.1. Classification (NCBI taxonomy): domain Eukaryota; kingdom Metazoa; phylum Arthropoda; class Insecta; order Dermaptera; family Anisolabididae; genus Euborellia; species Euborellia annulipes. Next base: position 12,430 of record JAKCPI010014981.1, on the reverse strand, counting down.
TTTAATAAAGGGAAAATAATCAATTTATTTATTATAAATGCAGTTGTGGATGATATTCAATTCACGGGATTGCAACTCAACCCTAAATTACCACCTCTCCCCTAGACTGTGAACTTAGTCTGATTTCTTTTTTAGACTATTCAGGCCTCTCCAAAAATAAGATACTTGGCATCAAAAGTTTCAAATAACGAGAAAAATAAAAGCAAAAACCATTCTCTCTTTCGAGGTTTGAAAATATTCAATTTATTTTGTTTTGTTGTTACATTTAAATGTGTAAAAATTTTATTTTGAAAATGGCCCGCCGTCCGAAAAAGGTTTCCGACCCCTGATATAGACAAGATTTTTCAATCTCGCATACAATACCTACACCGGCTCGCGTGTGGCGACCTCTTAATCAGTGCCTCAACATACATTTTTTACTTTCTATATACAACATATAGCTATTCGTTAAAAAAATTCTACCTCAAAATTTGTATACTTCTCGGCCTCTCTGAGCTTAATTTTTGGAATTATAAAAAATTAAAAACTCTAGGTTTCAAGTTTCAATGATTTATTAAAAATTAACATTTTCAACGCTTTGACACTCATGTGTGTAATCACTTCTAAAGATGTACAAGAGTGTCAAAGTGTTTTAATAAATAATCATTATACTTATTAGTCTCCGGTTAATAGTTAAAATCTAATTGTATTATGGGTGTTTGTGAACACGATAACTTAGATATCTAAGGGATTAAAAATTTGCCCATGTCATAAAATTCTATTATTTTTCCGAGAGAATTTGCTAAATTATTTGAAAAAGTACACTTTACTATTGTACTTCATAGGAAAGATAAGTAAAATAGTTGCAATGGTAGCAAAATATAAATATATTTCTGTTTATAAATTTGACATTTTAAATTCTAATATATCTGCGAAAACTAATTATATATGACGACACCAAACATCAACTTGAGATATTGACTTGGGTTTTCTAAGGGACCGCGACTTAAAAAAGTTTAAGAAGCACTGCTCTAGACGAAAAGCGAACCCCTGATCCCTAGCAGAAGAGGCGAGCCCTCTACCACTGGGATTATTTTTTAAAATTTATTATTCTTAGGGCTATTGATTTCCGATATTTTTCATTCACACAATCAGGCAAGCGTTGATTAAAATTATTTGATATAAAAGGATGACATTGAGAAAAGATTTAAATTATATAGACTAGCAATGAAAAATAATAATAATAAGCCTATATTTAAACACAGAAAATATGATGCGATCACACCAGATTTTTAAAAAAGAAAATACTTTTAAATAATTTCTTTGCTACAAATGAGAAATGAAATAATAATCTTTTTGTTCTCACACACACTCATGCAATTCTCACACAGACGAATATATATAGATATATTTTTTTCTACATGGTTTTATTCTTGTTTCCACAGGTTGAAAACGGCTTCCAACCTCATTATCCTTTGTGCTTCAATCAGTAAGGCTGAGAGAGCCGTTCCTGTTAGTCGTGGTCCGAGCGCTGGCTGATCGGTTTTAATTGCAGAAATCCTTCATTTGGTGAGTCGATTTTACAATTCTAATATATTTTTAAATTCAATATATGCTGACATATAAATCTTTGACAAATTGAAACAATTAATTATTACAAATATTACAATTTTATTATTTCATTAAAAACACATTGACTAGTATTTAATCTTGAACGTTTTGAGTATCCCCATTTTAATCTTGAACTTTTTGAGTTTAATACAAAGCGATATTGGGTGTTTAGAACATTTTTTATTAATATTATTGATTCTGTATTCCCGACTATTTGAATAGCTTCAGAGACAATATTTTGATTAACATTAGGAATGAAAGTTAGAAGAACGCAGCCAAAATTTTTTTCTTTAAAAATATATTTTAACAGCTGACGTTTCGGCTTTGGTCAAAGCCATCCTCAGAGCTGTTATTGATCATTATATTCATATATTTTGAATTGTATTTGGTATCAATTTAGGATATAACATCAGAGAAAAACTTTTTCCTTCTTTTATCACCAATACAATATATTTATTTTGTGCCTAGAGTGATAATTGACTGAGGGCATACAATTTCATCTAATGATTATCTTTTAGTACTCAACTATCACGCCAGATTTTTTATTTTAATTTTTTTTTTTTTTTTTATTTTTTAAAAAAAACATTCACACTTTTTTCTCATTCACACTCACACTCACACACACATTCACACAGTCTTTTCGGCAACTCAGGCCATTTAAGACTTTAGACGATAACCGTTGTAATATATATTATCTATTGGGAGTTCAGACATTTCTATTTAAGCCATCTGGTATCCAAATGGTTTAAATAAAATCATCGAACTGCCTGGGTCCGAACCCGCGACGTTTGGCATAGGAGGTAGGCACGCTACCTACTACGCCACACCCGGGGGCTATTTTAATTCTTTGTTGGAATAAGTATTTCTCAAATATCGATCCCATCAACCACTATTTTCTAATATGGCCTTCTAATGAATAAAATTAACATAGGCCTATAGACAGGTCTATTCTCTAAAAACATTAAAATTTAACATCATAAATTGGGTGTTAAATTACATCAACGTTAAAAAATGCTATTCCCTAAATCAATTTTTAACAGCGACGTTAACATTTTGCTTTGATCTCAAAGCTGTCAAAATCATAGCATGGACGCTATTTTGATGAATACGGCGTTAAAATATGACATGACATTAATTTTTAACACTATTGACTTGGCGTTAAAGTTTTTGCCAACAGAATAGCAATTTGAGACGGTGTTAAAATGAATTAACGCTAAATTCAGAAAGTTATTTTTGCTTAGAGAATAGACCTGAGTGAGTGTCAGTTTTCTAAGAACACTGGCCTGGTGTTAATTACCTTCCGAGCAATTACGAACATTATGAGGAACGATGACAAATGATATCTCCTTTGGTTGGTTGGATTCACACATTTTGGCCCCCATGGCGAGAGAGAAACCGCAAATGGGCTACCCTTCCTCTCTTCCTTCCTAGTGCATTGCATTATATGCTAATCGGGATGTGGATAATTAGATTAAGTGCAGGTAATAAAACATTAGATTCAAATTTAGATGATGGTTTTAATTGCATTCAGCTGAGCGGTTATTCACAATAAAATTTTAAATATATCAGATAGTTTTATGCGAGGGTGAAATTTAAATTTTCTCTTTTCTTAAAGGCAAAGGCTTAATTAGTTAGGAAATGATTTTAGAAATTCTGAGAAGTGCAAAACTCACTCCCATTGTGTACTCCCTCCTCCCATTATCATATTAACTAGCCATGGCATGGTCCTTTTGTTTCTAGAAAATATTTTATCAAGACCATAACGAAATCTAGAAATTGAGATTGTGTCTTTGCAAATTAAAATACGTATTATATAAACTAAATTTTGTTATTTTAACTTTTTCCAAATACTCAGTAATTTTTATTTACTTTCTCTTTCTTACATATATATGAAATATAAGAAAGTATTGGTTTCAAATAAAAAATTCGATGTCGAGATTTTTTTGGATATTCACATTTTGAGGTCCCTTGGGCCCAAGAAAGTGGATCCTGCAAATTGGTCTGCCTGTCGCCCGTGAACAAAATAACACAGGAATGAAAAGAGTTAGAAGGTTGAAATTTTATATTTAAGTTAGACATCCCGCCAAGGCGAGAAAATAAGCTTTTGAACAAAATCAGCCAAAATGTACTAGTACTTTACTGATGTTCTTTTTCAATTTTTTTTGATTTTCTCAAAATTCCTTCTAACAATTTTGATTAAAACTCATAAATCACTTATATTTTAGATTCTCTTTAAAAAGTATTTCAGTTAAATTTTTCGTGAAAATTGTTTGAAGTACACTTTAATGATATGAAAACATTCGTAGCTCAGCGCCATTTATGAATCGCGTGATCAAGTTCTTGAACTTAGGTGCTAACTCGACACAAAAAATCTGGTGTGATAAGCAGAGTACACAACTTTTTCTTACCTTATTGAAAGTAAGAGATAATTGTGTGTTGTGCTACCAGTCACATCAGATTTTTTCCATTTCTTGTATATATCTAAAATCATTTAAACCGCGTTCGTTGATTGAAATCGGATTTAATTGAAATACATTTTTTTCTCTGTGGAAAAGTGACTTTAGAATGGACACTCTGACCATGTAACTAAAAAACTACATCAAAAACTAACATCCTAGTGTAAATATAATATCGAAACCTAAGAAGTAGGAGACAACCAGAGAAGAGTAGTGTCTATACCAATGAAACTCTCTGAGTGCACGACGTTTCGGTCCACGTTCAACCAGTTCTGAACCAACTTAAGTGAGAAGATTTATTCATACTGTTTAACTTGTTAGTCAGAAATTAGACGTTCTCCCTCTGTTAAAAGTGAATAAAATTTCTGTTAAAATTAATAAAAACTAGCCACGTTGCCCCCTGGACTCCCCTCCAGCTGGCGCGGGCCCGCCTGCGGTAGACCCTCGCCTTTTCTCAGTGCCTGCTTGATGATTTGTTTACATTCATGGAATACACAAATGAAAAGAAAACATAATTATTTATCTATACATTTCCTATTGGAGAAATCGTAACTTTAAGAATTAATAGCTCAAAAAGTTATAAGAATTTCGGGAATCAAATAATTTTCTTGTAATCCCGAGAAGGTCCTCTTTATGCATATAAAATTTCATTTCAAAATTCCAACCGGAAATTGCCTAAATAGAGCGTGACAGACAGACGGACATTAGCGAATTATATATATATATAGATGATGTGACACTGCCAGTTTTGAACGAATGGAATTATTCTCTCGTTTTATTCACATCTATTCTTTCCATTATTATTATTCTTCATCTTATTCATCTGCTGCATTCACTATTAAGAAATTTATTTATTTATTAATATGCATGGATAATTAATAACTCGATTAAACTCAGTTTATTTGGCTCATATGAAGAGCCCAGGGTGAATATAGAGAGCATTTATGATATGAAATATGGCCTGGCCCATTAATCTGACTTGAATGGGCGAGTTAATAAGCGCGCGATTGCACACATCCATCAGGAGATGGATGATGGATATGATGGATGGATGGAGATGGCGCCAGGCGGCTGGCTGGGCCATCTCTTTCCCTCTCACTCCAATTACATGCATTTTTTGCAAGTCTTTGTTTCAAGACTATCATTTATTCAAATGCTCTATTTTACTATCCAATAAAATTTCTTCTCTTATCGGGGTTAAATCACTTTAGCTTTAGGGCATATTCGTTCCCTAAGAAAAGGCTGGTCCAGGAGAAGTAAATTTTTTTTTTTTGAGGTTTCTAAATATTTTGATAGGAATAAGGCTGTCGATTGTTCAGGATAAAAAAATATTATCTGTCTTACAGTAGTTGTTTTTAGCTGGGAATCGTAGTTGAGGACGATAAGGAGAATAAAAACCAGCAAAGTTTTCTCTCTCAGGATTTGCAAATAAATTGGAGTCCTGAGAGAGAAAACTTTGCTAGTTTTTATTCTCCTTATCGTCCTCAATTATCTGTCTTTTTTCAATATTCAAAAAATATTTTTATTGAAGTTATGTGAAGAATAAAAAATATTAAATTTTTTTTGAAAATTATTTAATCTCTCGATTATCAAATCATGACATAATTTTAACGTATATATATTGTAAATATATAGGTCTACATAAAAACCTAACGTTAAAATTATGTCATATATAAATTAATAGTCTATATATACAAATGTAACTATTTTTCACAATTTTACCCTGCCTGATAATACTTCTTGCCGAAATCGATAGTCCATAGATTAAATAATTTTTTGTATCGACACATGTTTAGTTTCCGCCGATATATTAAAATTCAAGATGTAAAATTTATAAGTATAGGAAAATATTTATATTTTGTTACCATGGCAATCATTTCTCCTATCTTTCCTATGGAGTACAAGAGTAAAGTGGTCTTCAGAAGATTTCAATGACAAAATGAGAATATACATGTTAAAGAGAATCTAAAAAATACTTGATTTTTGAATTTTAATCAAAATCGTTGGAGTGAATTTTGAGAAAATGGGAAAAAAAACTGAAAAAGTACATCAGTAAAGTACTAGTACTTTTTGACTTATTTTGATAAAAAGCTTATTTTCACGCCCTAGGGGGGTGTTTAACATAAATATAAAATTTCATCCTCCCCAGGTAGAAATTTATCTTAGTCGGACAAGTTATTAGCTTAGAATTAGCTTTATTTAAGCTTAGAGTCTAAGATAGTTTTTTAAGCTTATTTCTAGCTTATTATTAGCTTAATATTAGCTTATTATTAGCTTATTATTAGCTTGTTATTAGCTTATTATTAGCTTATTATTAGCTTGTTATTAGCTTGTTATTAGCTTGTTATTAGCTAGTTTCCTTAGGTTGCTGCTATCTTATTTCTAGCTTATTATTAGCTTGTTTTTAGCTTATTATTAGCTTATTTTTAGCTTATTATTAGCTTATTTTTAGCTTGTTTTTAGCTTATTATTAGCTTGTTTTTAGCTAGTTTTCTAAGCTAATTTCAAGGTTCGTTTTTATCTTGGATATCTAGCTTAAAGCAACCTTGCATTCCATTGATACTATAAGGTTGTATTGTATTCGAATAAGTAATTACTTTTATCTTAAGGTACTGACCAGGGCCGCAGGCAAACCCCCTCCCCCTCCCCCTCCATAGCACCTGCTCTTCTATCAAATGTATATAAAAAAATTTTTTAATTTGAGAAAAATCATTTTGAATAATTATTCTTAATAAATATAAATTTGGCAGAGTATCAGTATATGAAATAAAATTTAAATAATAAATTTTTTAATTACTTAGAATGAGTGTAAATAGTAATCTAATATTATTCTTGAATTTTAACTCTTTTATTTATAATTTAAAAAAAAGACCCCCTGCCTACCTGGAAAAACCCAAAAAGGGGAAGCATTTGTAAACAAAAGAATTTACAGTTAGAGTGGACACAGGCAGCTTTGGTCAGGTTAGTCTACTCTAAACTTTAGGCCTGATAGGATCGTGAATTTTTTTTTTTAGAATTTAAATTTGTGTTTTAAAAATTCGAGGGGTGCAAACTAATTTTTTAAATATCTCTTTTGCCCCCCCCCTGAAAGACGCTATTCATCATTTATGTAAGTATATTTATTACATATAAAATAAATAAGAAATAAGGTTAAATGATTAAATATTTTTTTTTAGATTTTTAGGTCCAGTGCTAAGTGCTTGGTTTCATAAAGAATATAACATATGGTGATTTATTAACTGCATGTTTTAAAAATAAATATATATTGATAAATTATGTGATTTCTCATTTTTTGTAAAAAAGTGGACTTACACCACTTTCAAAATAAATGGTCCATATATATGTATTTTATATCTTTTGTTTGTGTTGGAAAAATATTTTAAATAAAAATTTTATTTTTGCAAATACTTTTTTTTTAACTCAAAATACCATACCTTGCCCTTAGCTAGTTTTGTTAGCTAATTCCAAGCTTATTTTAAGCTAACAAAACAACCTTGCCCTTAGCTAGTTTTGTTAGCTAATTTTAAGCTTATTTTAAGCTAATTTCAAGCTTATTTTAAGCTAACAAAACAACCTTGCCCTTAGCTAGTTTTGTTAGCTAATTTTAAGCTAATTTCAAGCTTATTTTAAGCTAACAAAACAACCTTATTTTTAGCTAGTTTTTTTTAGCTAATTTTAAGCTAATTCGGTAAGCTTGCTGCTAGCTTAGAAAAGCGTTACAAAATAAGCTTAAACTAAGCTAATTTTGTTAGCTAATTTTAAGCTTAAACTTAGAAAATTAGCTTAATATTAGCTAATTTTAAGGTTGAATTTCTACCTGGTCATAGCTCAATTCCTTCATGCTTTAAATTGAACCCAGACAGACAGACAGACCATTTCGCGAAAACCACTTTTTTTGGATTCAGGGGACCTCAAATCGTGTATATCCATCAAAATCTCGACATCGAATTTTTTGACATGAATTTTTCAATACTTTCTATATTTATATATTAACATATATATAGAGGTAAGAGAAAGTAAAAATTCTCAAAGACAATATCGTCATTTTGTAAATAGATACATATCTTCTCTCTCTCTCAATTTTTTATTACAAATTTATTTGTTAATTTTTATTGAATTTAATTTAATTACTTAAATATTTCAATTCAGTAATGCACTGTAAGTCTACATATACCAACCCACATTGTTTGCACATAGATTAATCTTATTCCTTCTTGAACACAGAACTAAAGAGAATAACTCTAAGATTCCTATAGAGTTTCATTTCGCCACTTGTTAATGCATAATATAAGAAATAAATGATGGAATGATCCCGAGGGATCTCTCTCCACTTGACAGAGGCCAGGCGCCCCCAATAAAATAAAGAGCCTAGCTACTCACTGACTGGATGATATCAGAGACTCTGTAATTTAATTCCTTTCAGTGTCTTATCAATTAATTGCATTCTAAATTTATTCCACGCATTACTTCTCTTCATGCTCTTTCTTTCAAACAAAAAAAAAATAAAGAAATAATCTGAAATTGATTATCCTACTGACAAGTGTAGCTATAAAATTAGGCTGGAGGTCCTTCTCGCTATGCCATCAGAAAAAATTCAATATGTTACAATCGAGATTTTAAAAATTTATTCTACTTTGAAATGAACTCAAATAAAAAGGAAAAATTAAAAAAAAAAAAAATCTTTAGGATTTATTTAATTTTTTAAGGGTTGATTAGGAGTTGAAATTTAAAAATCTGGTGTGACTGGCGCACAGCACACAACTTTCTCTTACCTTCGGTAATCGAAAGTTGTGTACTGTGCTTGTCACCACCAGATTTTTTGTGTCGACATATATTTAGTTCCCGACAGTACGGAACATTTGAATTCATTGTCAGATGTAAAATTTATAAGTATGGGAAAATATTTATATTTTGTTACCATGGCAACCATTTCTCCTATCTTCCCTATGGAGAACAAGAGTAAAGTGGTCTTCAGAAGATTTCAATCGGAAAATGAGAATATACATTTTAAAGAGCATCTAAAAAATAATTGATTTTTGAATTTAAAAAAAAATCGTTGGAGCAAATTTTGAGAAAATCGAAAAAAACTGAAAAAGTACATCAGTAAAGTACTAGTAATCTTTGGCCGATTTTGATTAAAAGCTTATTTTTCCGGTCCCGGGGGTGTTTAAGTTAAATATAGAATTTCAACCTTGTAGCTCAATTCCTTCATGCTTAAAATTGAACACCCACCCACCCACACCCACCCACACCCCACCCACAGACAGACCATGTCGCGAAAACCACTTTTTTGGATTCAGGGGACCTCAAAACGTGAAGATCCATCAAAATCTCGACATCGAATTTTTTGACATGAATCCAATACTTTCTCTCTATATATATATTACATATATACATAGGTAAGAGAAAGTAAAAAAGAATTTTTACTTGGGTATAGGAGACTTTGCAGCCAAGGAATAAAATAAAAAACTTTTATTTTATTATTAACCGCCGACGTTTCGGTCGCAAAATCACGATCTTCCTCAGGACGATTAATTGTTAGAATATAAGGTTAACAGTATTATTATATTCAATTATCATTGTAAATTATACATTATTTATTTGGGCTATATGTATTAAAAGCAAGTGTTTAATCAAATTTAAGTGTCTTAATACATATAGCCCAAATAAGTATTGTATAATTTACAATGATAATTGAATATAATACTGTTAACCTTGTATCCTAACAATTAATCGTTCTGAGGAAGGTCGTGATTTGCGACCGAAACGTCAACGCTTAATAATTAAATAAAAAGTTTTTTATTTAATTCTTTGGCTGCAAAGTCTCCTATACCCAATTCAAAATATACAGCCACTTCTCATCACTAGTTAAGAATTTTTACTTTCTCTTACCTATATACTATATGTAATATATATTTATAGAGAGAAGTTTCTATTATATTCATGTCAAAAATTCAAGATTTTGATGGATATTCACGTTTTGAGGTCCCTTGAATCCAAAAAAAGTGGTTTTCGCAAAATGGTCTGTCTGTGTGTGTGTCTGTGAATAAAATATCTCAAGAATGAAAAAAGCTAGGGGTTGAAATTTTATATTAAAGTCAGGCACCCCCCTCCTCTGGGACGTGATACCAAGCTTTTGAACAAAATCGGCCAAATAGTACTTTAATGATGTACTTTTTCAGTTTTTTCGATTTTCTCAAAATTCGCTCCAGCGATTAAAATTCATAAATCAATTATTTTTTTAGATGTTTTTTAAAATGTATATTCTCATTTTGTTATTGAAATCTTTTGAAGCACCCTTTACTCTTGAGCTTTTTTTTTTTTTTTTTTTTTTTTTTTTTAAAAAACATTCACACTTTTTTCTCATTCACACTCACATTCACACAGTCTTCTCGGCAACTTAGGCCATTTAAGACTTTAAACGATATCCGTTAATGAGTATTATACATATTGGGGTCCAGGCATTTTTTATTTAAGTCATTTGGTATCCAAATGCCTTAAATAAAATTATCGGACTGCCTGGGGTCCGAACCCGCGACGTTCGGTATAGAAGGTAGACACGCTACCAACTACTCCAAGCCCCGTGGGCTACTCTTGAGCTTCATTGGAAAGATAGGACAAATGGTTGCTATGGTAACGAAAAAAATACATTTCTCATGTTTATAAATTTTTCTTGAATTTTAATATATCGGTGGAAAAAATAAGAATGCCTGGACCCCCAATATATATATTAATTACAACGGTTATCGTCTAAAGCAGCGTTTCCCAACCTTTTGAAGTCCACGGCACCCCCAAAGGTGCGTTGGGAATAATATTACACACTAGCGGCACCCTTCCTTTTTTTTTTTCCCTATCAAAACGAAATTTTTTCCGCCCTGGGGCAATTTTTTTACCCCTTGCGTGACCCTTGACCTCTTTTTGGCAAAGATTAATTTTTTCCGATCTACGGAAAATTTTACCGCTTCCATTTTAATCATTTGACCTTTTTTTTTTAACAAAACTTTATTATTTTTTTCCTCCTCTTTATTTTTATTTTTTTTATCTAAATATCTCACGGCACCCCTTAGGCATTCTCGCGGCACCCTTGGTTGCCGGGGCACACCGGTTGGGACCACTGGTCTAAAGTCTTAAATGGCCTGAGTTGCCGAAAAGACTATGTGAATGTGTGTGTGAGTGTGAGTGTGAATGAGAAAAAAGTGTGAATGTTTAATATATCGGTGGAAACTAAATATATCTCGACACAAAAAAATCTGGTGTGACAAGCACAGAACGCAATTTTCGATTACCGAATTTAATAGAAAGTTGTGTGATGTGCGACCAGTCACACCAGATTTAATTTAATGGCATGTTTTTTTTGTTTTGTTTTTTTGCTTTAGATAATTTTTTTTTTCATCTTTAAAATAGATTGGAATAAAAAGTATTTTTTTAAACTTTTATAAAATGCGAATTCCTATTTTGATCCTTTTATAAACAAAACTCAGACAAGTATAGACTTCTCTTTTAGTTGAGTGCGGAACGTCGGATCTTTCTTTTCTCTCGTATTTAGTGTAGTGTATTTATTTTAAAGTGAACCATTATTCAACTCACCCCACCAAACAACCCTCACCCCGTCTTAAGCGGCTTATTAAAGGTAATTAATATTCCTTTTTTTTTCCAAAGAAAAAAAATTCGAATATTTTTTTCTTTTAAAAAATTCTTTTTATTATTAAATGTATTATTCCCGTTACGCAATGTGTAGACGACCCCTAACAGGATGAGAGGGTGAGGGGAGAGGATGCATTTTTTAATTTAAAAAATTAGCTTTTATTTTTTTCTATTTTCATAGGTGATTTAAAAAGTAAATATTTTTTTATTTCTTACAACTTAGATTCAAGATGATCGTATTTATTTATTATTTATTAACATAGGGATTTATTAAGGGTTGAAAATCATAATACAAAAATTAAATTGAATGTTTATTGAATAAATAAAATTATATGAGTCGTTTCGAGAGAAATATTTAATTTTGATGAAGTAGAAGGGTTTTAAATTGTCTCCCCCCTCCCCCCACCCCTTCACCCTCACACACACAAACACACACACACACACACACACACACACCTATTAGCGCAAACTTTTCTTTTTTTCTTGATAAAAATTATTTGATCTTCGTTTATTTGATGAATAATTATGCTGATAAGTAGCTACATTTTAATTTCGTTTTACTCAGGCATAATAAATTTCTAAACTCAAATTTGATATTTAAATTAGGCATCTCTCGTCGCATTTAATAGAAAGGACTTTACTTAAATCACACAATTATTCCTTAATCATAGATATTTAATGAAGTAAACATTTTTTTGTTTCATTTTTAGTTTCTCTTACCTATATATATGTATAATATA
>JAKCPI010014980.1:0-10909 GCA_023213315.1 Euborellia annulipes | reverse complement strand
CAGCACAAAATATTAGAATCTTTCTATCTTACAACATTGTGGCAATATCGCAGCTGGAATGTTGCAAATAAAATATTGCTGGAATATTATTATAAGTTGAAGAGAAGTTGCTGTAGATGTTTATGGAATGGAAAAGAGCAAGTACAGGTGCAGCAAATAAAGAGAGCCCAAATGCCGAAAAGGAGGACGTTTCGGACAAAATTTATTCGTCCATCCTCAGTCCTCGTTGGCTTATAAACTAATTAGGCACAAAGTTGTCATTGTTGTTGCGGCACGAATTTGTGCGCATGTATATTTTTTTTTTTTTTATAAAATCAGGCTAGTGTCAATGTTTCGTGAGAGTCTATAACAGTGGTTCTCAACCTTTTGTGGCCCATCTAGGGGTTGTCTAATACCTATTGCCCCCTTGTCATCACAAAATTTACATGGTTCAAATTGAATCAAATTCATAGATTATGTGATCTGCATCTGCATTTTTTGATAGTGGGGTGTGTGCGTGTGATGGTGTATCAGAAGGGACTCTTAATCACATATTCTGGAGTTGCAGTCTATTAAAGTATAGGAAAGAGTCTAACTTTATTGGTCCTGAAGCTTTAAGCCCGCTCTTGTCTGAAGTAAAGAAAGTTGTATATTTTGAACTCTTCCAATTTTTACAGATGAACAATATTCATTTATAAAGGCAAATTATTTATTTATGTATTGATCTATTTATTTATTTATTTTTATTTATCTATCTATTTATTTATGTAATTGAGAATGTGCGGTTCTTGGTTGTTTGAAAGCTGGGCAAATGGACACGTGTCCAAGGCCATTCCAAATGAAAATCAATCAATCAATCAATCATCTGCATTTTCGTACAAAACATGATTTAAAATTTTCAACAAAAAAAAATCTGGTGTGACAGGTCGCATAGCATACAACTTTCTCTTTCCGAAGGGAATTTTAAGAAAATCGAAAAAAAAAAAAAAAAATACATCAGTAAAACAAAATACTATTACTTTTTGGCTGATTTTGATAAAAAGCTTATTTTCACGCCTCAGGGCGTCTAACTTAAATATAAAATTTCAACCTCCTAGCTCAATTCCTTCATGCTTTTAAATTGAATACACACAGACAGAGAGACCATGTCGCGAAAACCACTTTTTGGATTCAGGGGACCTCAAAACGTGAAGATCCATTAAAATCTCGACATCTAAGTTTTGACATGAATCCAATACTTTCTCTCTATATATATTAACATATACAGAGGTAAGAGAAAGTAAATAGAAGCCAACTACTTTATTTCAAAGTTAAAAATAAATCAACTTCCTCAAATAACGTTTTTTTTTTTTCAAAGTGAATAAATACCTGATATAAATGCAGAAATAGTGACCGAAATGTTGAAATTTTTTTAGTTTAATTGTATTATTAATTACTAACTAAAATTAATCACAATTAATGGCAAAAATTTATTTTGAAAACTACTCACTACTAGGAGTAGTAGTGAAGATTTATAATATTTACCCCCCCCCCACCCTAAATCTTTTAAAAATCTAATAATAATTTTATTTTTATGATGAAAATTTCAAAAATGGATTTTTTTTTCGGTAAATTTTTATTTAATGGAAACAAAAGTGACGTTTTGATTCTAGAGTGGAATTGGATTCTTCAGAATATTTTTTTTTATGACAATTTTTTGTCCTCTTCTACCTGGCCATCCTCTAAATGGGATATTGTTCTTGATTTTTTTTTTTTTTTTTTTTTTCTTTTAAATTTTTGTAAACTTTAATAATTTTTCTCGCTATGATTACTCATCGCCTCCTGCTTATTTATTGCCCCCCTGAAAAATCAATTCTCCCGCTTGGGGGCGACCGCCCCAAGGTTGGGAACCTCTGGTCTATAAGATAATCAATATTATGGCAATATTGTATTGTAATATTTTGGCAATATTCCCTGAATTAAAAAAAAACGCGGAAATAGGAATGTTGCTGGAATGCTGCAGGAATATTTCGTGCAATAGTTTTGAAATGATTTTCCTGCAATAATTTTGTCCTGTGTGAGACATTAGCTGATGTGTAGCAAGTTGAAAAAAAGCATTTAAAAAGACAGGTGTTTGAGGGCCACACAGGGAAGTTCAAGGGAGCAAAATTCAAGCCCGCTCAAGGCGGGTATTCCGTCTAGTTAATAATAAAATGCAATAGAAATAAGTAGATTAAAAAATAATATTTTCCCAAGTCACTTAGTCACTTCCATTTTACTAATTGTAAGAAAATATTTATTTTTATTAATAAAAAAATAAAAAAAAAAATCAATAGAGGAAGAAAGATTTCGATTTAATTTAATAAGAAAAAAAATTTTTTTTTTTAGACCTGCTGCTCTCTCAGCAGATGTTTTATTAAATATTTATATAAGAATTACGTTTTTTTTTTTCGTTTTCTTTTGTGAATGTTTATTCTTTATTTTTTTATTTTTTTTTTTTAGTTCGTATTAAAAAAAAAGCCGATATCAGCAAGAAACAAACTTTCTCTTTGCTTGCTTATAGAAATAAATTTTTTTGTTTTTTTTTTTTGTTTTGTCTTTTCTATTGAATTCACCACCTTGTTTGATGGGGTGATGTTTCCCAGGGAGTTGCTTCCGTTTGGGCGTCCCCACTTCATCGTGCAATTAGATCTTAAATAAAAGATATCTAGAAAAAGTCACTTGGATCCACTCTTAGTTGGATTAGAACAATGGATAATATTGCGGGAATGTTGCAGGATTATTATTTCACAACATTCGAAATATTGCCCTCAATATTCCAGCAACATACCTATGTCCTCGCTTTTAAGATGCGAGGGAATATTGCATTACATTATTACCAGAATATTGCAAAGCAATGATGCCAATACATATTGCAGTGAAATGTTTCCAATAGGCCCATATATATATTTACATATGTACCTGCAATATTCCTGCAACATTGCTATTTATTAAATCAAAAATTAATTTTTTTTGAAATATTGTAAAAATACCCCAGCAATATTTTATTTGCCGGATTTCGTCCGGATTTGTTCCTGTATGGCGTTAAAAAACAATACATAAAGCTCCGATGATGGTTCCAACCAGAATCGAAACGTCAATTAATTAGCTTAAAAATTTTATTATTAAAAAAAATACTGGATGGTTTCGTCTCTATTTTTTCTTCTTATCTAATGGACAATGTGCCTGGACCATATACGTATAACTCATTGATAATGCTTTAGTTCGACTATTGGTGTTTGGTCGTCAATGAGTGTTGAGAGGGTTTTAAACTCCTGCATGAGGTTTATATTCGGAGTCCCCGTAGACCAGCACATAACGCCCTACTATAATAAGATCGGTTGGTTAAAGTTGAGGAATAGGAGGAAGTACTACCAGAGGTGTTATATGTATGGTCTGTTGAAGAATCAGCAGCCTTCCTCCTACTTATACGAGGATATCCAATTTAGGACGGACAATGTGCACAGGAGTCCGCTTGACCTGCAGATACCGATGCACAGAACGACAACATTTAGCAGGTCGCTCCCTATGTGGAGTCTGAGAGGTTGTGGAATGTTATCCCGGAGCGCATTAGGGGTTTGGGTACATCGATGATCTTACCCTACAGTCACTAGATCATAGAAGCAGCTTGTCTGCACTCTCCCTCTTATACAGGCATTACCATGGTCAATGCTCTGCCGAATTAAAATCAATTATCCTACCCAATGCAACATATACACGGAACACAAGGGAGGCATTGTCCCAGCATCCCTATGCTGTTCAGATCACGACTAACATAGCTAGTCAATTCCAATCTTCCTTTGTCCCCGCGATTGGAACAAGCTCCCTGCGTCTATCTTCCCCAATCTTCAGACTTTCAAGTCTAATCTCAACCGGCATCTGCTCAGTTCCCGCAGTTGAGTTCCCTCTTTTGTTTTTATTTTCTTCCTGGCTGCATGTGACCACTGGTCATTATAGGTCTTCGGACCTTATGCACCCATTACAAAAAAAATTCTTTATCTATCTATATCATAAATAAATATTATAGTATCGTTTGAAAGTCTCAATGGGTTCAGATGCTAAAAAGACAAAAAAAAAAATTTTTTTCTTAAATGATGGCTTAAAGAAGAAGAGAGAGAAAAAAAATAAGATGGCTTAATATTCAATGTGTAATCCATCAATCATTCTTTCTGTAACAGCTTCTCGCTTGTCTTTCTTTCCATCACAATAATAATAGAAAAAAAGAAAGAAATCCTCATTTAATGTTTAGATTTATTTTTTTTTAAATTAAAGATGGTCAAACGAGTAATGGAGAAAATATATATTTTTTTTTGACGTGAGAACGTCTTACAGGGGCCAGTTACAGTTAGGGAAGGATGCACGAAAAACTTGGATAAAAGAGTATGAAAAATTGCTCGTTATCGGCTCGAATAACTCCTTTGTCTTAAGGGGTATAATTATTTTGAATATATAGTTAGAAAGTATGATTCTTCAGCTAAAGATTTCACCATTTATTTTTTTTCCTATAATTTCATTTTACCGCGTGAGAGCGCTCGGCGGGAAATCCTTATTTGAAGGTTTCAAACATTGTAGATTCCGAACGGCTAATCAGATCAGACTATAAATTTGATGTCAATTTGTGCTGAAAGAAAAAAATCTAATTGACTATATAAAAACATCGCGATTAATAAACTCTATAATTAATTTTTTTTTTTTTTTTAAACCTCATTTTTTTAAACAAAAAATTTATCGAAAAATTGCCATTATTTCGCAATGGATATATATTTGACGATAAAAGCTAAATTAAATCTAATGTATTTTTATATGAGGATGTGGTATAAGGGCAGCCAAGATGAAAAATAAAATAAATTTTCTTTTTATTTTTTTGTCGACGTTTCGAGTGCCGATCGCACTCTTCATCAGGACAAGAATTATGTCAAATTGTCGGGGTGCCATGTCAACTAACCCGGCATCCTCATATCATAATATCCAGCCATCAAGAAACAACTAGCTAATGTATCCCTTCTCAAATCCTGGATATTTCATTAAATTTATTTAATGTAAACAAATCCTCATGCAGGCACTGGATTGGAATATAGGATCTGACCACAATAGCCCCCAGGCAACTCTACGAGGAGAGGGAATTGCTGTGACATCCCGTCCTATGGAAGGAACGTAAAGAAGCTGCCCTCTCAGTGATGCATTTCTCGAAAGGAGTTGGTGTTGAGGAAGTCCCTCCTCAAACTAGGACATCCTCCTTACTATTGAAGAGATTGGATAAATGGTACGAGAAATAGGGATTAACTCGTTACCCAGAAATGCACGGAGGAGGAGGAGTTAGAGATAGGAAATAATGCAACCTTAACGCATTGCTACGGCCAGAGGCCGGTAGGGTGTTGGACACAAGTTAACAAATTATATTAAATTTCTTTTCATTTATAAGAGAAGATGCAAAATAGTCTCACATGCCGTATTGAGAAAGAATTAATTTTCATCGTTATTTGATTCTCACTAACAGTGAATTTACATTAAAGGATAGATTGTTTTGTATTTTTATTTAATAACACCATAGAGAACAAAAAATTAAAATGAAAATTGAATAACTAAATTATTATAATCTCTCTTTATTATTATTAAAATAGAACGAGTTGGAAATTCTAAACTCTAAACAACAAAGAGATAAAATTGCATTTGCACTCGTTTTTTATATCATCTTACTGCTTACAGTTTAAACAATTTTATTTTACCCCCGCATTATTATTATACTGATACAGAATATAATAATAGCCAAGTATTATGATGATGAAAAATTTATTTCTTATTCAGGTCAAAAGGACAATAAAAATTTTACTTTCTCTTACCTATAAATGTATGGAGAGAAAAAGAATTGTATTCGTGTTAAAAATTCGAGATTTTGATGGAAATACACGTTTTGAGGTCCCATGAAATGGTCTGTGTTCAATTTAAAGCATGAAGGAATTGAGCTACGAGGTTGAAATTTTAGATTTAAATTGGGCACCCCCCTGTGACGTAACAGGAAGCTTTTAAACAAAATCGGCCAAAGAGTACTAGTACTTTGCACTTTTACAGTTTTTTTTTTGTTTTTTTCGATTTTCTCCAAATTCGATTTAATGATTTTGTTTAAAATTCAAAAATCAATTATTTTTTAGATGCTCTTTTTTTTTTTAAACATTCACACTTTTTTCTCATTCACACTCACATTCACCCACACATTCACACAGTCTCTTCGGCAACTTAGGCCATTTAAGACTTTTACGATAACCGTTATTGATTTAATATATATTGTTACATATGAGGCCTCGGCAACTCAGAAAATGCACAAATTAAAAGAGAAAATAAAAACAAGCTATTTATTAGAAAACTCAAAACATTTATAAAACAAAAATTATATAAACAATATGTCCTTTGACAACAGGGTTGCCATATCGACAATTTCGCGTGACTTCGTAACACTACCCCCTCCTTCTTAAGACAGTTCATTCTGAACTGTCTAAATATCTCTCCCAAGGCGGCCCAGGACCTTCCCATAGGCCAAGTAGATTTGGAGATTTCCCTATCATACGTCCAGGATTTTTAACACATACTTCATCTACGCCTCTAAAGCCAGTTAAATTTACATTCCTCTCCATCTTCTTCTCGGTAGTGGCTTTCATTTCTTTCCTATAAGACGTTATTAAGGATGAGTTTGTTACCGCCCTGGTTATCTTCTCAATCACAGCTGTTGACATCATGATCTCATGCAACATCACCTCTGTCCCAGTCGACGTCGTCATGTCCATCCAATTTGACAACACCTCCTTCGTACCTTTCATTGCAGTCGTCACTGCCACATCAGCTTCAATCACCACCTGCTCCGTACCTTCCATTACAGTCATCATCGGAGCATCCGCTTCCTCTGTATCTTCCACCATTACGACCCCTTTCGTCTCCTGTTCCTCTTCATCTCGTACATTCACATCAACCTGCTTCATCGCCAAGGGACTCTCGCGCTTGCCGCCGCCGCCCTCTTCATCGCCAGATTCTCCTGGTTTTCCGCTCACCTTGTTGCCTCCACCACCCTCTTCATTACCAGATCCCGCTGGATCACCAATTTCACCTTCAAGACTACCATCGCCAAGACCGCCGCATTCAGATCCTTCTGGACCACCACGACCACCAAATTCACCTTCGCGAATACCGCCGCCCAGAAGACCCATTTCAGGACCCAATTCAGATCCTCTTGGATCTCCATGATCAGTCATTCCAGTTTTCTTTAAAGCTTGTTTTAGGTCGATGTACATTTCTCCTTTGAGGCAGTTTTCATCGACGGGATCATAATCCTCAACAATACTCCTTTCGAGCTTGATGGAAATTTCCTCTTGTTTTGTTTTCAGATTTTTTTAAAAATTTAAGAATTTCATTTATTTGTGCCATGTTCCTTTCCAAAACTATCCCACTTCTGACACCAAATGTTACATATGAGGCCTCGGCAACTCAGAAAATGCACAAATTACAAGAGAAAATAAAAACAAGCTATTTATTAGAAAACTCAAAACATTTATAAAACAAAAATTATATAAACAATATGTCCTTTGACAACAGGGTTGCCATATCGACAATTTCGCGTGACTTCGTAACAATATATATGGGGGTCCAGGCATTCTTATTTAAGTCATATGGTATCCAAATGGCTTAAATAAAATCATCGGACTGCCTGGGTCCGAACCCGCGACGTTTGGTATACGAGGTTAGCATGCTAACCTCTACATCAAGCCCCGAGGGCTTAGATGCTCTTTAAAATGTATATTCTCATTTTGTCCTTGAAATTGTTTGAAGCCCACTTTACTCTTGTACTTCATAGGAAAGATAGGAGAAATGATTGCCTTGGTAACAAAATATAAATATTTTCCCATGTTTATAAATTTTCATCGGCCCTCGGGGGTTTGGTGTAGGGGTTAGCGTGGTAACCTAGTATACCAAAAGTCGCGGGCTCGGACCCCAGGCAGTTTGGTGATTTTAGCCATTTGGATACCAATGGCTGGACCCCCAATAGATATACTCATATAAAACGGTTATCGTCAAAGTCTTAAATGGCCTAAGTTGCCGAAAATTCTGTGTTTATGTGTGTGTGAGGTGAGAAAAAAGTGTGAATGTTTAAAAAAAAAAAAATATCGGCGGAAACTAAATATATGACGATATGAAAATCTCAAGCAAATCACAAGCATAGAACACAACATTCAATTACCGAAGTTAAGATAAATTTAATAAATAAGAAATTACATATACAATATTTAAGATACAGTAGAACCTCGATAAGTTAAAGTTCAATGGAAACGGTTAGCAATTTGAGTTATCGAGTTTTTTACTTATCGAGAGTTGAAGTTAGAGAGGTTATTGAATATAATTTTTAACGTACCGAGGTTTATTGACTTTGGGCACGTGAGTGAAAAAGGAATTTCGTTTGATCTATTTGTTTATTTAGAATAGTTTAGTTAAATATAAATTAAATTAATAGATTTATTTATTTACAAAAAAATCAGTAATTTTTTTCTGCTTCATGTATTTTTGATTTTCTGCCTATTTTTTGATAATGATCTCTAAGTTATAGAGGTCACCAAAATATTATTTTAAGTTATCGAGGGCTATGCTCAAAATATTTAGTTTAGTTTTGTTCTTTAAGTAATAGAGGTTTTACGCTGTCAAGGGAAGGGGGAATTGAAAAAAATTTTAAGATACGGGGGTTTTGAACTTAGCGAGGTTTAACATATCGAGGTTCTACTGTATTATATACATCGCGTATATAAGCCGCAAAACGAAATTTATTAATTCATATCCCCGAAAAAAGTAAGGGAGTCGAACCACAGATTCATCGATTGGTACTCGATGTGCCTCCCGGCGGCACACCCTTACTTTTTTCGGGTATATGAATTAATAAATATTTAATTATATTAAGATAAATTTGTGTGTGCTGTGCGATCAATCACACCGAATTAAGAATATATGATCAATACGGTGTCTATTTATTTGTTAAAAAAAAAAATAAAATAAATAATTAAATTTTCTTTTATCCCTATTTTGGGGTTTATTTATTTAATGAGGTATACAATTTTAATTAAAATTTTCTCACGTGTGAGATTTATTAAAATGAAGAAGAAGAGAGATTTAATAAGATCAGATTATAAATTCTCTTAAAAAAAAACAAAGTTAAAGAAAAAAATCGATAAAATTCTGATACAAGTACCAAGTCTATTGACCCTAGGCTCTAAAAGACAAGAGGATTATAAATTTTTTCTTTACTTTAATCGCCCTGTTAGCGTTTTCAAAAATATAAATCTGGTTGCTATTTCATAAAAAGAACAAAGGCTTCTTATCTCTCTTCTTATACAGATTTATGTTATTCAAAATGCATAACCTAACATTAAACGTTAGCATGACTTTAAGCTTTATGGTTTATATCGCTTCAAATTCCAAAATAAAGTCTCTGGTATGTCCCAGCATATCAGAAAGTCAATCTATTTATTAAAATAATTTTCTTTCATATAAATGTGAGCAGGATGGCAGCCAGGAGTGAAATTAGACACAAATTTTAAGTCATTTTTATCTAATTTGTTAAAAGTGAAACTTTTATTTTGATGCCCTCAAATTTTCGCTCTTCTATCAGCATGTCGCGTTACAAAAGGCCGTGACGCCACAAGCCATGACGTCACAAGCCGTGACGACAAAAATAGGAAAGTTGAAATTTAATATATATGACGAATTATAAAAAAAATAATTGTGAGATTTAATTATTCAATTTTTAAATTGATAAAATATAATTTTTAAAATAATTTAAAATGATTCATATCTTCAATTATTAAATAAATTTTGTTCTCAGTTTTTAACATGCGTCTATTGATTTCCCATTTTCCAATTATTGAATTAAGATTAAAAACGCGATTTTAATACCCTTAATTGAATAATTTTCTTTTCAGTTAAACGCCTACGATCCGAAAAAAAAGTTTCCACTTGCATCGTGGTTTCATAAAACCACACAATGATTTTTTTATTTCAATCGTTTACATTTCGGACGCAAATCGCGTCCTTCCTTAGGACAATTGATAGTTTAATACAGTTAGGTGTATTTTTTTTTTTTTAACAACAATATAAAATCACACTTTAAGAAAGTGTAATGTTTCATTTTTAAACTGCATATATTTAGGCTTAATGGCATTGATCGACGGCTCTAGCATTAAAATCTTTAATGCGAGAGGCGTCACACTGATTTTATTTTGTTATTTAAAAAAATACTCCCAACTCTATTAAATTAGGCTATCAATTGTCCTGAGGAGAGAACGCGATTTGCCACCATTCGTCTACGATTGTAATAAAAAAATTAGATAAAGATTGACTTATTTGCTCAGGGGCCCCACGTCTTGTGGGTACGTGGATAGCGACCACGAGCTGCCCGAGCTGGGACTGACATTCCTTCTGTTCTTTACATGTCTGTCCCTTCCTTCTATATTTTCAACAGGCGTCAGACCGTGCGACGGACCGGCCTGTTCTATTTCCTCCGGTCGTAAAAAACCCATTCCGCAGACTCCTTTCCCGCACCGCGGGGGTAAAGGCGAATATAGAAGAAGATAAAGATTGATTTATAATTTTTGTCTAATTTCACTCCTGGCTGCCATCCTGCTCACATTTATCAATTATACAGCCATTATCTCACTATTATTATTTATGTATTTTATAAAGAAAAAAATCATTGTGTGGTTTTATGAAACCACGATGCAAGTGAAACTTTTTCGGATCGTAGGCGTTTAAGTGAAAATTTTCAGAAATATTCAATTAAGGTTATTAAAATCGCGTTTTTAATCTTAACTTAATAATTGGAAAATGGGAAATCAATAGATGCATGTTAAAAAACTGAGAACAATATTTATTTAGTAATCTGAAT
>JAKCPI010014979.1:0-93587 GCA_023213315.1 Euborellia annulipes | reverse complement strand
AAATCCCGCAGTGTGAAAAAATATAGCCCTGTAAAAAAATTTTTTTCATCAGGGTGAAAAAATTTGGTTCCGCAAAAAAAAAATTTTCGCAGGGCGGGGCGGAATAAATTTAGTTTCTTTAAAAAAAAAAAAATTTGTATACGCCATTGGTATGAGTAAAATTGCTTATTAGATACTTTTTTCAACTTTTATGCTTATTTAACAACTTTTTTATTCAAGTTTTTTATGCTTTTTTAAGCACTTTTTTTTCCATTTTTTTATGCTTTTTTTGTCCGGTCTCTATTAATCACATATTAATTAAGAAATTTTTAAAATAATCTTATATGATTTATTTAAAAATCAAATGTCAATTTAGTTCAGCATTCTTGCAATAGATGGCAGGCTAGTCTAACAGCCGATCCCCTATTAGCCTATATATTTAATATATTTTTATGCTTTTATAAAAGATACATAATATATAAAGACATTTATAAAGTATTTATTGTTAAAAGATCAATGAAAATCAACCGAATGCATTAAATATTATTAGCTACCATTCTGACATCTCTTGGCAAATTTTTGAATTACTTGATTTTTTTGGGCATACTTTTTATGACACACAACGCCATCTTAGCGGGAAAAACATGCGTAACACCTTCGGTCCTATTTCGCCTTAAATTCTAATATATCAGCGGAAACTAAATATAGCTCGACACACAAAAATCTGGTGTGACAAGCATTATTACCGAAAGCAAGAGAAAGTTGTGTGTGTTGTGCGATCACAGCTCACCCCAGATTTCTTTTTTATTTAAGAAAGAGATAAAATGAAAAAGTGATTAGTATTAAAGGTATTTAAGATGATTTCTCGCCTGGGTATTATCTCTGGTTGCTATAGCAACTATTATCGATGGGGGATAATCGCAAGAGAGAGAGAGAGAGAGAGAGAGAGAGAGGATTCTTTATAAATATTTGTTTAATAATCTTGTTTTGTTTTTCTAACCTCATTTTTATCGATAAATATTATTAGATTTTTTTAAGTGAAAAATTGGATTAACACTTCAATCAATTATAAATTTCAAATAAATAATAATTAAACCCAATCTGGTGTGATCGGCGCATAGCACACAACTTTCTCTCTTACCTTCGGTAATCGAAAAGTTGTGTCCTGTGCTTGTCACACCAGATTTTTTTATGGTGTCGATATGTATTTAGTTTCCGACAGTACGGTACATTCGATTTTCAAGATGTAAAATTTATAAGAATGGGAAAATATTTATATTTTGTTACCATGGCAACCATTTCTCCTATCTTTCCTATGAAGTACAAGAGTAAAGTGGTCTTCAGAAGATTTCAATGACAAAATGAGAATATACATTTTATAAAGAATCTAAAAAATAATTGATTTTTGAATTTAAAAAAAAATCATTGGAGCAAATTTTGAGAAAATCGAAAAAAACTGAAAAAGTGCATCAGTAAAGTACTAGTACTCTTTGGCCGATTTTGATTAAAAGCTTCGTGTCACGTCCCAGGGGGGGTACCAAACTTAAATATAAAATTTCAACCTCCTAGCTCTTTTTGTTCTTGAGATATTTTGTTCACAGACAAAATTTTTCTTCTATTAATATATAAGCACAAAAGTGGGAAAGTTTTGCAACTTGGTTTTTTAATAACTTGGAATCAATCGAAAAGCAATGACATTGATTTGTTATCATCATCTCTGCTAGTTAAATAGCTTATCAAAGGATTCGCTTCTGCTGCTGCTGATTAGCTTTTTATTGTTAATTTATTAAATTAAAAAACATAAAAAAAAAGATCTAAGATATATTAGTATATTTGAAAAAAAAATAAAAATAAATAAACGATAAGATTATATTGAAAATAATAATTGTCCTCTTTAAATTGCTATCTATTTGATAAGATTAATAGGCGAGAGATTTTTTTTTTTCTTGAAACGTTATTTCTGTATTTATTTACTGTCTATAAGTTTATTCCTGTCTTGAATGTCTAATTTTCGTCTGTCTGTCTGCCACGAGCATGCATGTGCAATCTTTTGTACCAGCATGTACAAATCCCCCTTCGGCACAAGCATGCTTGTGCAAGCAATAGCTTATGCCGAAAATTAACCTAAAAATGTCAAAGGTTATTTATTCAAAGATAACAAGAAATACTCACTTATTTTAAACAGAAACATAATAAATGTCTGTCCCAATAATCTTTAATTTTTTTTTCAAATTTAAAAATGAATTTATTGTTATTATTAATCACATATTAATTAAGAAATTTTTAAAATAAGCTTAGATGATTTATTTAAAAATCAACTGTCAAATTAGTTCAGCATTCATGCAATAGATGGCAGGCTAGTCTAACAGCTGATCCCCTTTTGGCCTATATCTTACCTATATTTATATATTTTTATAAAAGATACATAATACATAATAACATTTATAAAGTATTTATTGTTAAAAGATCAATGAAAATCAACCAAATGCATTAAATATTAGCTACCATTTTGACATCTCTTGACAAATTTTTGAATTACTTGATTTTTTGGGCATACTTTTAATGACAGACAACGCCATCTTATCGGGAAAAACATGCGTAACAACTTCGCTCCCGTAGCCCCTTAAGTACCAAATCTCTCACCTCTAGCTCTTTGGGAAGTGTCCTAAACAGAGACTAAAAGTTGGTGACCTTGAAAGCGTAAGTTAAATAAAAGCATTTAAAAACAAATTTTATTATTTTTCGTTTGAGAAATTTAATTATTCAAATTAATTGCATTTTGGAGTTAGTTGCTTTCAAAAGGTAAAATTCTGAATTTTCAGCAATTTTTTGAGCCTCCCCATTTGGGGATTTGAGGAACAGAGTATTTTCCTTGGACTCTCTATAAGAGTGCAAAATTTCATTTGGAAAAACCAACTGTCTGTTGGACAAACAGACAGACACTTTGTAATAATTAGGGCTCGGATTTCGCCCTATTTGCCTTTTTTTAATTTATTGCTTAATATTTAGGCCAATATGATATGTATACGTTTCATGAAATTCTGAATAAAATAAGAGGCATTTGTTAGTGCCTATAATGCCTATTTTGGCCGATTCTGGGTTTTAGTGCCTATTTCATCTATAAATGCCTTTTTTAGTGCCTATTTTAAGTTCAAATAGCCAATTTCAATTTTTTACGAGCTATACATAGCCTAAATTTAAAATTTTTTTGAATTATCAAGAAAATATTTCAAGGGGGGGGGTAAAGCGGGTAATTACCCCCCCCCCCGAAATTTGAAAAAATACTTTTTTTAGAAAAAAATGTATTTTTAATGTAAAAAACTTTAAAAATTAGTACTTAAAAATTTGATTTGTATTTATATTCTGGCAATCAAGTACAGAATGCGCCTTTAAATTACCGAAATTAAGAAAAAATTGTGTGCTATGCGACCAGCCACACCAGATTACCAAAAATAAGACATAAATTTTTAAAATTTTTTATATTATTTCTTAATTAATGCCTTTGCTTTTTAAGTGCCTATTTTTACAATAAATGCCTTTTTAAGTGCCTATTTTAATAATTTTTAGTGCTTAGTTGCCTGCCTATTTTTAAGATTTTCAGTGCCTATAAATCCGAGCCCTAGTAATAATATACGTACATCTATAATATTAAAAAAAATATATTCAAAGACAATTTCTCACCTACGGAGGCTTCGGTCACCATCCAGGCGTTGAACACCACCTGGACAAAAAAAAAAGAAAATATTTACATTCTTATTTATCAATTTATTACATCTTGATTATCTATCTAAATCTAGTATATAACGTAGGTGGAGTGAATTCAATTCCCCCCCCCCCTCCCATCAAAGATATCTGGCTATTTTTGCGGGACCGACTTTTTTGGACTCAGAGGTCTTAAAACGTGTATTTCCATCAAAATCTCGGCAGCAAATTTTTTACATGAATCCAATACTTTCTCTCTATATATATTTTAACATAGTGTATATATAACAGTTATATAGATATATATATGGTAAGAGAAAGTAAAATATCTTTTTGAATCTATCTATGAAATGTTTTATTTGTATATTTAGAATCACTCTTCATAAATATAAAAGTTTGCAGATTTATTTTTATTTACGCCACTGGGTGATGGGTAGAATTGTGATATAGCTGCTTTATTTTTATCTTTCTCACTAGTCGCAATGCCCGCCTTCGGCGGATTGGACTCCCTTGCTTGCGGGCACGTGTATTACCAATATAGGAGGCAAATTAAATTTTCTCCTTTATACCTTACACCGCAAAGTCACGGATGATAAAAACTTGTTTAAAAAATTCATAATTTCTATTTAATTATCAAAATAAGAGGATCATGTTGACTTTGTATCCTTATGGATAATCTCACATTCAAAACAAACCCTCTCTCTATTGAAACCAAATACGAAAAACATCATTAGCCTAGATTTGAATAATTTGAAGGTGTTAAGTAAACAGCCGCCACCACCGCCTTAGGGATTTAATTAATTGAAAGAATTTAAATAAAAAATCTGGTGATATTCACACACCACTTCGTTATTTTGAAAGTTGTGTGCTGTGCGACCAGTCACACCAGTTTTCTTAACTAATACCTTCAAATACTAGCACTGTTAAGGCGGAAGGGGAGCGAAGTGGTTACGCATGTTTTTCCCGCTAAGATGGCGTTGTGTGTCATAAAAAGTATGCCCAAAAAATCACGTAATTCAAAAATTTGTCAAGAGATGTCAGAATGGTAGCTAATAATATTTAATGCATTTGGTTGATTTTCATTGATCTTTTAAAAATAAATACTTTATAAATGTTATTATATATTATGTATCTTTTATAAAAGCATAAAAATATATAAATATAGGCTAATAGGGGATCGGCTGTTAGACTAGCCTGCCATCTATTGCAAGAATGCTGAACTAATTTGACAGTTGAATTTTAAATAAATCATCTAAGCTTATTTTAAACATTTCTTAATTAATATGTGATTAATAATAAGAATAAATTCATTTTTAAATTTAAAAAAAATTAAAGATTATTGGGACAGATTGTTTTTTTGTATTTGCTTGATAACAAAAAAAATTAATTACGATAATTTTTTCTCGGAGGGGGCGGTTCCACCCCCCCCCCCCTGTAATCGGTCCCTGGTTCCCCCAATGGCACAACAAAGTGCCCCTTCTTCTCAACATCCTTGAAGAGAAGAGGGGTGCAGTATTTCTATCAGAACAATTCAAAAAGGAAGATTGTCATTGGACACAAAGTGTTTTTCTTTTTCTAATTTGATTGATTGATTGATTGATTGACTTGAGGAATGAGAAATGATTGAAATATTCTTTTTTTTTTTCTTCTTTTTTAATACTTGTGTTGACAAGAGTTTCTATCTTCTTTTTAAAATAGTAACGTAGTTTATTGTTTGTTTATATAACAGCAAGCAACCTCTAGAACATGTGAATCAGAACTCATGGAATGAGGGGGGGGGGTAGGCGGAGAAGCAAACTCGAGCCGATCATTCCATTAGACTTATACCGGGTTTCAAGAACGTATTTAACGGTTTGACGGTTTAAACCTTCCGCTAAATAATTTTGGGTTGCAAGAACGTATTTAAAGGTGATTGGTTTGTAAAAGCTGTCTTTAAACTAAATGTTGAAATTTGGACATTAAAACTATGCCGGGTTGCAAGAAAACAGTTCTGTAAACATTTAAAAGTCTACTTTTTGAGGAGTTTACTCGTCTTTCACTTCAGGTGGATAAGGTGAGTTATGATTAAAAACAAAATGTTTTTTTGTATGTTGTGATGATATGTATGTTGTTTCAGCCTGAAGATGGGGAATTTGACCCCGAAACTGTGATAATCTGCAGAAAAAACAGTCGCAATAAAAATCCCAACATACAAAAAAACATTTTGTTTTTAATCATAACTCACCTTATCCACCTGAAGTGAAAGACGAGTAAACTTCCTCAAAAAGTAGATTCTTTTATATATATATAAAAAAACTCGTTCAATCCATTAATTCAAAATTTAAAAGTCTGTTAGTAAACATCGCTTTGGGCTTTAAAATTATAGGCTGTTGCTAAAGCAACTTTAAAGGAACCGTTAACTATTCCCTACTGTTAAGATATATAGATACAGTCGTGGACAAAATTGAGTGGACAGGTATCAAAAATAACAAAAAGTTAATTTAATTTAACTAATAATGCCTTTATTCAAATCTGTATTGCATATTTAAATTAACAAAGTATAATTTGATAATATAAACAGAAAAATTAATTTTAATAAATAATAAATTATAATTTTTTATCATTATATCATAAAAACGTAATTTTGCACTTGGACAAAATTAAGTGGACACTGTAAAAATGCTGAAAAATTGAGTTATCAATATTTTGTATTATAGCCTTTTGCTTTTATTATTGCTTGTAATCGTCGTGGCACTTTCTACAAATTTTTTAAAATAATTTTTATTGATTTTTTGAAATTGTAATTGCAATTCATTGAAAAATTGTTCTTTATTATGACTTTTTTCTAATGGATCCAATAAACTCCACAAATTTTCGATTGGGTTAAGGTCCGGACTTTGTGGAGGCCATTCAAGAACTTTAATCTTACAATCCTGGAAAAATTGTTTTGTTTTCTTCGCTGTATGCTTCGGATCAGTGTCTTGTTGATACATCCAGTCGTCATCGAGATCCATTTTTAGAAAAGATTCTTCTAAGTTTTCATTTAAAATGTCAATATATTTATCTGAATTCATGATTCCATTTATAGATACTAAATTTCCAACTTTATCCATGAAAAACAAGCCCATGGCATTATTGAGCCTCTTTTATTTTTGATTGTTGGTAAAACATACTGCTTTTTTAGAGCTTCATTTGGTTTCCTCCTCACATGCGTTCTTTTTTTTTTTTATTTAACAGGTCAAATTTACTTTCATCACTCCATATTACTCGTTTCCAAAATGATAATGACATATTTACATATTTTTTGCAAAATCTAAACGTTTCCTTTTATTCACTTTACTGATGTGTGGCTTGCGCATAGCTACACAATTTTTTAAACCCTCATCATTTAATCTACGTCTCACAGTTCTTGAAGATATATTTAATTTTAGTTGTTCAACAAGGTTTCATGATGGTTTTCCATAGATTCTCTCAAAATTATTCTATCTTCGTATGCACTTGTGTTATGTTTCCGTCCCCGACCATGTACATTTTCGACAGTATTATATTCTAAATATTTTGTATACATTTTATGAACTGCACTTTTTGAAACATTAAATTTTTCGGCTAGTATACGATAACTTAATTTATTTTTGCAATCTGAAACAATTAGATTTCGCAATTGACAAAAGGTTTCTTCTCTTTTTTTTTTGACATGTTTGTTTTCTAACATTGATTGTACTTAAATGAATGCTCAACGTACATTGAAGACGATTATTGGATAAAGCTCAATGTTTCTTTACATTTTTCACTCTCAATAACTCAATTTTTCAGCATTTTTACAGTGTCCACTTAATTTTGTCCAAGTGCAAAATTACGTTTTTATGATATAATGATAAAAAATTATAATTTATGATTTATTAAAATTAATTTTTCTGTTTATATTATCAAATTATACTTTGTTAATTTAAATATGCAATACAGATTTGAATAAAGGCATTATTAGTTAAATTAAATTAACTTTTTGTTATTTTTGATACCTGTCCACTCAATTTTGTCCACGACTGTAGATGCAAAATGATTGGGCCACCGAAAATGACAGCTTTCTATGTAGTTGGCCATTTGACCGCAAGGGCGCATTGTCAAATTGTATAATTTATAATAGTACCAAAATTATAAAAGAAATTAAAATAGTAATTATATTTATATTCTTTAAATTTTAATTGTTAATATTAGGTTACAAAACAAAAAAATGTTTAAATATTTATATATCGTAAAATAAAAATAATAAATACGTTGGTAGATCTGACTGTCAGATGTTAAATTATAAAGAAACTGGGAATATACTATAACCTCACTTTTTCTCTTCATCAGATGAATATCTATAATAATTAATAATATCGCTTAATACGTTCCAGAAACTAAAGAAAACTCAATTAAATTAATGTATTTCTATCTTACCTCTCTCCTGTGATAATATAGTCACTAAATTCTTATTTATTTCAATGAAACAAATCAGGTTAGTGGATACTTTATAGTTTTAAGGTCCGAATTTCAGCATTTAGTTTATAGACAGCTTTTACGAACCAATCACCTTTAAATACGTTCTTGCAACTAGGGCTGGACGGTAATGGATTTTCATTACCGACCTCGATAATGAAAAAAAAACCGGTTTTCTCGAAAGTCGGTAAAAATTTTTTACCGCCCGCGGAACCAAAGTTTGCCGCCGCGGAACATTTTTTTTTTTTTTTGCGGAACCAAAATTTTTCCCCGGCCGGAAAAATATTTTACCGGTACCTTTTTTTTAGAGAGCCAATTTTTTGCCGCCGCGGAACCACAATTTGGTTTGCCGCCGCGGAACATTTTTTTCTCGCCGAACCAAAATTTTTTACCGCCCGAAAAAATAGGTTTTTACCGACTTTCGAAAAAAAACCGGTTTTTATCGAATTAGAGGTTCGTTACCGCGTTTTCGGTAAAAAATTTTTACCGGTTTTACCGGTAAACCGGTTTACCGTCCAGCCCTACTTGCAACCCAAAATTATTTAGCGGAAGGTTTAAAGCACCAAAAGCGTTTAACGAACCGTTAAATACGTTCTTGCAACCCGGCATAAAACTATAAAGTATCCACTAACCTGATTTGTTTCATTGAAATAAAAAGAATTTAGGACTATATTATCACGCGAGAGAGGTAAGATATAAATGCATTAATTTAATTGAGTTTTCTTTAGTTTCTGAAACGTATTAAGCGATATTATTAATTATTATAGATATTCATCTGACGAAGAGAAAAAAGTGAGGTTATAGTATATTCCCAGTTTCTTTATAATTTAACATCTGAAAGTCAGAGCTACCAACGTATTTATTATTTTTATTTTACGATATTTAAATATTTAAACATTTTTTTGTTTTGTAACCTAATATTAACAATTAAAATTTAAAGAATACAAATATAATTACTATTTTTATTTATTTTATAATTTTGGTACTATTATAAATTATACAATTTGACAATGCGCCCTTGCGGTCAAATGGCCAACTACATAGAAAGCTGTCATTTTCGGTGGCCCAATCGTTTTGCATCTATCTATATATCTTAACAGTAGGGAATAGTTAGCGGTTCCTTTAAAGTTGCTTTAGCAACAGCCTATAATTTTAAAGCCCAAAGCGATGTTTACTAACAGACTTTTAAATATTTACAGAACTGTTTTCTTGCAACCCGGCATTACTGAATTCTCATAATTGAGGATATAATTAAAATAAAAATTTATTTTCTACTCACTAGTCGTTTGTGTATTCAATGATAAATTTGGGATCCGTCCCCAAAATGGATTATCGCCTATGTTATGAGCAGATAAAAATATATTTATACAACTTTTAATTAAGTTACCAAAGGAAATGTGTGCCCAGTCACACAGAACAGGGGCGCCGGAACGAATTTGAATCAGGGGGGGGCAACCTCTTCCTATATGGAGATGATATGATTGCCCTCGGGGCTTGGTGTAGGGGTTAGAGTGCTAACCTCGTATACCGAACGTCGCGGGTTCGGACCCCAGGCAGTCCGATGATTTTATTTAAGGCATTTGGATACCAAATGGCTTAAATAAGAATGCCTGGACCCCAAATAATATATATTCATAACTGTTATCGTCAAAGTCTTAAATGGCCTAAGCCGAAAAGACTGTATGAATGTGTGGGTGCATGTGAGTGTGAATGAGAAAAAAGTGTGAATGTTAAAAAAAAAAAAAAAAAAAGTGATGTGATTGAAAGGGAAAGAATATAAAAAAAAAGGTTTAATAAGAGTAATAATAATTAAAAAGAAACATTTGCTTGAATACAATTTTTATTTATATAAATATATATATATATCAATAATAATATTATTTATAAATCATGGAAATTATTTTTTAATTTTGCCAAAATGTTGAATTCTAAAGTCATTACTATTTATAAATGTAGCCATGATATTTTGGATATCTATTTCATCTACGATTTCTGGATATGTATTTATTATGCATACATGATTTAATCGTTCTTGCGTCATTGTTGAGCGAAGATATGTTTTTATTCTTCTTAACATAGAAAATGAGCGCTCAGCGGTTGCTGATGTGGCCGGGATCACTAAAAGTAGTTTTAGAATATTTCTCAGGTTAGGAAATAATTTTTTTGATTCTTGATTAAGATTTTTGTATTTTATTACAAAATCATTCAAGCATTTAGCTTGAGGAATTAATTCCCTAAAGAAATCAAATTCTCTTTTGACCTTTTCTTCTACAAACTCATATTCTTTTAAAATATCTATAACAGATTGGTCCCAAAAACGGGTTTCTAAAATAACAATTTTTTCGATTTGTAGATATTTTAAAAACCCCGGTTGGGAGAATCTTAATTCAATCTCGTTGATTATCCCATCAATAACTTCATAGAAAGTTTTTCTAAAATATTCTTCTATTGACGTGAACTTGTGTTCAGACTCGTTAGGTTTATATAGAAATTTTTTAGGAATCTCTCGCTTTCTCGGTAACGAGGGCTCCTCAAGATTCATTTCTTTTATTTTTTTCTTTACATCCTTCCACATTTCATTAAAAAATTGTTCTGAGCGTTTTTTTTTTAAAGATTCTAAAACTAACTCAACAGCTTCCTTTGCCCCAGCTACAGTTTGCGTTTCACTTTGAAGAACATTGCTCAATTGATCAGTTAAAGAAAACATTAGATAACTAAGTCTAATTCCAAAGTATATAGAACCCTTTGATAATTGATCATAAAGTCCCCTGGCTTTGGACCCTATATCATCATTACAAGATGCTAATGAAAATAGAAAGTCCAAAACAGCAGGGTAAGTATTGATAACCCCTGACAATGAAGTATGTCTGATGGTCCAACGGGTTGGGCATAATGGCCGAGGGCCAGTTTTCTCTATTCCATGAGCCTTAGCAATCTCATGAAAATTATGTGATCGTTTTGGTGATTCTTTGACAATAACTCCTATGTCGTTTACCCATTGAAGGCAATCACGTATTAAAGGAATTCTTTTTGAAGAATCCTGCACAGCCAAATTTAGAGAATGAGCTGAACAATGAATAAATAAAGCCATTGGTTGATCTGCCAACACTCTTGATTTGACACCGTTTTTTATTCCGGTCATATTTGATCCTCCGTCATAGCATTGTCCTCGCAAGAGATCCATACTTAAATCAAAACGAATAAGCATGTCTTTTATAATATTATACAATGATTCCCCAGTCATAGAGTGAGTGTCATAGAGACCAAGAAAAAACTCATCAATTTCAAGAGTATCTTCATCTACAGATCTGATCGATATAGAAACTTGTTCTTTTCCCTGTACATCATTGGTTTCATCAACAATGAGAGAATATTCTCCTCTTTTTTTTATTATTTTAATAATTTTACGCAAAATATCATGGGAAATAATTCTCAATATTTCATTCTGAATATCTGAAGAATTATATGATTTTTTGTGTTTTAAAAATAATTTTAATTCTGGAATGTCATTTTCCCTGAGACGTAATAATTGAATGAAATTTCCTTCATTAATATCATGTGCTCTAAATGCAATTCCCTGACGAGCTAAATATAATGCTGAGGTTATTATTGTTTTTAGAGCGATTTGATTTTGTATTTGAACAGATAATGTTTGTTCAGATAATAAGGAAATAATTGGAGTATTTTTCTTCAGTGCTTCTAATTTTATAAATGATTCTTTGTGAAAAGCAGATTTTTCGTGACTTTTTAATTTTATGATAATTTTTTTCCAGTTTTTATACCCATCAATCACTAAGTTTGTTTCATGATTTTTTCACATTTTACTAATTTTTTTCCTAGCGCTTGGACACATATGAAACAAAAAATACTTTTAGTCATTGAGTCAAAATGAAGCCAAGGGTATGTTGTGAACCACTCATTCTGAAAATTATGATTACGTCCAGATTGGGTCCATGGAGGAATATCCAAAGGTTGATACGGTTCGTTTAAAGAGCATATCTTTTCGTGTGTGTTTTTAGTAAAAGCAAAAGAAACACTCTTTACAGGAGCAGATGGATCATCGGCGATGTTTTCTGTTAAATAAATGAATAAATTATTTAATTGAATTTCCGATCTCTGAGCAAGGCAACAAAACAATAAACAAGCATAATGACTCATTTTTTGAAATTATTATATTAATACCTATGGTGTTTGTGGAAGAAATGTTACTGCTGGTACTAGGGCGATGCTCATGGTGCAAAGGACTACCCGTGCTAATGCTTCCTTTTTCTAAAGAGCCTACGAAAGAACCAGATATAATAAGAAATTTTCATTTTTTTATTAAATTTTTAGCGTACGTATATTTTTGGCGAAGAAAAATAAGTTTTTAAGAGTAGGCCTACGGCCATTCTTACCTGTTTCTTTTTTAAAATAATCATCAATAAATCGACGTTTCATTTTTTTCTTCTTATAACTGTTAATCAACTACACTAAATAGTCTGTAGTCCTTTATATTTAACTTTTACAAATATATAGTTTAACAATATGCAAATTATTTAATCAAAATTTTTTTTAGGCTATATAGTAGATTTGTTATTTACTATTTGAAGGAAATAAATATTTTTAATTTTCTTTATTTTAATTTTTTTTTTTCCAAGGCATAAAGTCTCAAGTTTTCATGTTATCTAAATTTTATTATTTTAATTCCATATAAAATGTATTTAGAATTTAGAAATACAATAGGTCTATATAAAATAAAAAAAATTTCTTACTTTTTTAATTTTTTTTAAATTTAAATAAAAAAAATTTTAAAATATATCATTTTTAAAACTAAATGAAATAAAAGAAGAAATTTTGCCCCCCTGCCCCCCCCTGTAGGATGCCAGGGGGGGGCAATGTACCCGTGCCCCCCCCCAGTTCCGGCGCCTATGCACCAGAAGATATTTCATTAAAATAATGCCATCAATAAACTTTCTCTTACCCTAATTTAACCGAGGTACACACACCTCAAACCCAACCGTAGCCATCTACCGGCCCCCCCGTGGAGTTACATTTATCTAAATCTCTAAATGGCCTCTGATGCCAAAAAAAGACCTTAAAACGAATTTAAAAAATAAATTTTTTTTGTTCATAATTAAGAAAAAGCGAGGGCCCGCCTTCGGCGGGTGGCGCGGCTAGTAATTCAATAAAATGATGTATTTCATTTCTGTTCGCCCCGTCCTATTTACCACGCCATTTTGAGGTTTAACGACACTCGTGGATTTTTTTTTTTTGTTTATTTGTTCTTTTTCAAACGTGATTGGTGTGAAGAAATTAGTTTTTTTTTTTTTTTAATATTAATATTCTTACCCATAAATTACAAATTAAAATAATATT
Organism: Euborellia annulipes; assembly: GCA_023213315.1. Classification (NCBI taxonomy): domain Eukaryota; kingdom Metazoa; phylum Arthropoda; class Insecta; order Dermaptera; family Anisolabididae; genus Euborellia; species Euborellia annulipes. The sequence continues at coordinate 80,093 of JAKCPI010014979.1, read as the reverse complement.
TAAATTTATTAAAGAGAGAGAATAAGGAAGTGAGTGAGTGAGTGAATTTGAAAACAATAATAAAATTCCTTTTAGAAAAAAATAAACAAAATTTGTGGGATTTAATTAATTAAATTCAAAAAATATTAAATTTAAATCTCGAATTTCTTATTATTATTAAATTAAAATTAAATTTTAATTGGCTTAAATTTCCTTATAAGGCAATTAGCGATGCTCCAAGTGCAACTTTTAAACATTCTTTTTTACGAAAATGCAATCAATTGAGGTACAAGTGTGAGGTATCATTTTACTCGGGGAATTCGTCTAGTTTCTGAATTTATTTACTGTCCTTTTATGACAATTATTATAAAAGGCTCTACTTCATATAACTCCAAGTTTTGACTAGCATCAAGCGCCCACTTCGCCCTTGTTGCTAGTCTCTCTTTAATTGTTTTATCTGAAATTGACAATTAAAAAAATTTCACACTCATTTTTATTTCAACATGATTGAATAAGTCGAGAACTAAATGAAACTTTTTGTACTTAATTGCCCATTATATAGCGGCATGTTTTGCCACTGTAGACTTCTTTAGATGAATAATAAAAAATAACCTGATGATGGTTGATTAAATATGACCGAAACGTCATGAATTTTTGGACTCTACTGTTGTCTATATTTCACACCCACTACTACATTATTATTTTTATTTTATTTTATTTATTCCTTATATGCTGAAAAAGGCGTTAAATTTAAAAAAAATATAAGTCCTTGATAATTTTTTAATATCGTGTTATGACTTCAAAAGGATAGAGAGAGAAGTTTAACAACGGGAAGACATCTTTTTATCAATATCAAATGTCAATATTAAAACATAGGCAGGCCAACGAACAACGTATTGTCTTTGATGAAGTCATTTTCTTTTTTTCCCGCTAATCTTCTTGTATTGTTATTAGACGACAAACTAATGATAAGTTGGGCAAATTTCTTTTTGTATATGTCGGAACAAAAAGTCTGGTGTGATAAACACAGAACACGAAGAATAAGAGAAAGTTGTGTGCCGTGCGACCAGTCACTCCAGATTTTATTGTTATAGAATTATATATATTAATTCAAAAAAAAAAAAAAATTTGTATAATAGAAAATCTTTGTTTTTTTTTTTTTTTTTGATGTGACAACATCAGTTTTTAATTATTAAGGAGTCAAAAAAAATTCAAGACATAGGCAGCCAAAATTGTTTCTTTTTTTTATTGCCGTTCCAGGCTGACGTTTCGGCCACTGGTCTAGGCCATCTTCAGAGCCGGAGGCGAGAATAAATTCTTTCGTTGTCCTATGAGCGCTCCGTTCATGCGAAAGTGTTTCGCTGAAATTGTAATTTTCATTTATTCTCGCCTCCGGCTCTGAAGATGGCCTAGACCAGTAGCCGAAATGTCAGCCTGGAACGGCAATAAAAAAGAAATAATTTTGGCTGCCTATGTCTTGAATTTTTTTGACTCCTTAATAATAATACTTCCAGCCACAAAGACATACCTCACAATCAGTTTTTAAATTAATTTTATTTCTGATAAAATATTAAAAGCTTATGAAAATATTTTGATAGATTATTAGTTTAATTAAAAAAAAAAAAAAAAACTACTAATGGAAATTTTTTATAAAAGATAAAGTATAATATTTAAATATTATCGAGGGTTATTTGTCTTAAAAAAAAAGTTTTTTATTTTATTAAGATTCTAATCAAATAGATAATAAATATTATCACAAAATATAAAAGATACGAAATTTTTTCTAAGATTATGAAAAATTAATTTTTTGACCATTGAACACACGCAAAATGCTATTTCATTCTCGATTACTTGTGAGTATGGTCCATGGACCTCAGGCTTTGAACCCAGAATCTCGGTGCACACCGATTGAATGGAGATCCTAGGATTCATCTATGACTTGTCAAGTCCAATATTCATTGAATATTAATCGCGAAAATTATTTAATTTAGAAGAGGTATATTTTTATTCTAAACATGACATTGTTTTGTTTTTATATTCTGAATCTAGACGTCCTCCCGAGTAAAATGATATGTCACACATGTATCTTTGCTAAAAATTTTATTTCAAGTTGCACTTGGAGCCTCGCTTAAAATTTTATTTTAATTAATTAATAAATGGGATTTAATTAAATCAAGACTTAAAATTTCCCAATTAATTAAAATTTCATTTTAATTTGGGAGATTTAATTAAATTAATCAAACTATTAAATTTCCCAATTAATTAATCAAATCTAATTAAATTTAAATTCAAATTAAATCCCACAAATGGTTTAATAATCAACTTTCAATAAATAATCCCGATATTATTATTAAATAAAAATCAAGTGTCACCTTTAGATAGAGCGCGATTGTTTTTTTTTTTTTTTTTTTTTATTCTTTCATAATTTATTAGACATGTTATCTTTATTAAATTTATCAGTTGATTTATTTTATTTTTATGATGCTTTTATCAATCGGCAGAAGAGGAGAGGAGAGGGGGAAGGCGGAGGCAACAATTTCTCATTAGAAGAAAAAGGTATTAGAGGATAAAAAAATCCCCGGCAATTGTCCTATGATTAGGGATACGGTATCGAAAGAAAAGTATCGATACTTGTACTTGGTATCGTATCGAAAGGAAAGTATCGATACCAAAAAGTATCGGATGAAAAGTATCGATACCACCAAGTATCGAGTATTTTTTAAAGTATGAGTATTTTTTCCTCTTTTTTAAAGTTTTTTCGGCATTTTAGGCTCCTGACCTCGTTCAAAGACCCCAACGATAAATGGGGTATACTGGTGTGCCATTTTCCTCAAAGTAATGAGCACCAGGAGTGAGGGGGCTTTCTCAACTAAAATACGGATTTCGCCAAAATAAAAGTCTGTCCATTTTCACTGGTCGACAAAAATGAACTTTTTTTCTTTCACAAGAATAAAGATATAGATATGAGATTCTAGAAATATTTTTCATAAATTCAAATATCATTTCAGTTTTTCCCCATCAGGCACACTTTTAGAGATATATAGAAAAATATTTTAATAGAAAAAGTGCTCTAAACGGCTGATGCAAAAATTCTATTTACATATCTGAATTCACTATAAAAAAAATATACTGGGTCACTAATCAGATTTCTTGTGAAGAAAACCTTGTCGACCAGTATTTTTATTAGTTTATATATTGGCCTTTCTATATAATATTTGCGCACTTTTAAATTTAGTTAATACAGTTTGCAATAATACAAGAAAAATTAAATTAGAAATTTAATGATATTAATTGAAAGGGTTTTTATTAAAAAGTATCAAATTTTCCATTATTAATAAATAATTATTAGGAATATGATGGAATAAAGTCTATCCCGCAAATATCGACCATCTGTTATACGTATATCAACTTACTATTTATATTAAGAGAAAAAAGAAAAATGCGATATTCTTTGGCAGAATCGCAATTTAAAATATTTATATAACGTTTAAAGTCTGTCTATATGGCCTAAGATGCCGAAAAAACTTTAAAAAAAAAAGAAGATATTTGAATGAGTACTTTTCATTCGATACCGGCAATCAAGTACTCATATGAGTAAAGTATCGAAAGAAAAGTATCGAGTAAAAAAGTACTAGTATCGAAACAAAAGTATCGATACCAGCAAGTATCGATACTTTTTTTCGTGTCCCTACCTATGATTCGACTGACTCAACTACGCGATGTCTTTGCGTTGAGATAAATATTTTTATAAGCGCTGCTCTTTTTTTTTTACATCTTCTTGATTATAATTCCCTCAATTTCCTTGAAATAATCATCCGTCGTCATTCGCATCTGTTCTTTACCGAAAATAACAAATAGGATCACCACAGAACTAAACATGGGGAGAGAAAATAATCTTTTTTAACCCCCTCAGATGCATTGTTTCGTCATTTATATATTTCTACATCTCTTTGAACTGACTTTTTCCTACCTGAACATATATAGTCATCTCCATGAAGTTAGACACCATCATCAAAGTGTTTACATGATGGTGTCTAACTTCATGGGGATGTTGTATATGTTACTAACTTCATTGAATATAAAATGCTACTAACTTCACGTAGGCGTCCCTTGTGCCCATTTGCACCAATACATCTTAGATCTTAAGCTCGACTTACATCTTACAATTCGAATTTGAAATCAAGAAATCGGTTCTCTTAAGATCCTTTATTTGTGCCTCCATCGCATAAATAATAACAATAAGATATATTTATTTCAAAAAAAATATTATATAGTAAATAATTGACTAGGTAAAATACCACATTTCTCTTTTTAGGTTATGGAAGGCGCTTAAGATCTAAGATGTGTTGGTGCAAATGGGCATTAGAGGTTAGTTCACTTGAGTCGGAGCAAGTGAGTACGATTGCAGAACGCGAAAATAAATAATTAATAACGTCAAAAATTGGTCTATAATTAAAAATTTCCATAGTAATAATAATGATAAACCCCAAGAATTTTATTTTTTCAAACAAAATAGAATTCATAGTATTAATTTGCTAATATCATTATTAATATATGCACTCAAATTTATTTTAAATTTTATTGTTTATTTTGTAGCAAAAAACATGAGAAAGTAAAAAAAAAAATGATTTCAAAGATGGCTGACTCTAAATTATATTATTGTATTCTTTGAATGAATTCCGTTTTAACCTCAAAACTTCAAATATTATCAATCAAATTAAATTTGCAATATAAAATTAATTATTTTAATTTTAATTATTTTCATTGAATATTAGGACAATAATTAAAATAATAATAAAAGAAATTAAATATATAACAAACAAGAGAATAAATAACAAAAATATTATAATATGCGACTGAACTATATTATTTAATTCCAAGGATTTCGTTTGGTTAGTAATTTTTTTTTATTTTTATTTTTTAGTATAAACAGACAGACAGACACTTGTAAATGTAGGTCTTTAGCTCTCTCTATCTCCCTTCAACTTATCTAAATGTCAATATTTTTCCTGAACATATTTTGATTTCCTATAAGTAGGATATTTTATATTAAAAAAAAAAAAAGTCAAATAGAAGAAGGAAAATAGGATATTCAAACAAGTGTTTTTTTTTTTTTTTTTGTTTATAGAATAACTTAACACAAATTGAGTGAGTTGGATTTTAAAATATAAATATATATTATTATATAATAACATCTACATAGAGAAAAAGAGAGAGAGGGTAGCAAAAAAATAAATAAACCAACTTGAATTCATCCCTATGCCATAAATTAATTTTCAAATTCGATAACAGGCTTAACTAAAAGATGAAATTAGAAACACAAGCCTTGTTTATTTATTTTTTTGGACATTTTACTTCTTCTTACATCTATATAGAAAAAGTATTGGTTTCGATGTCGTGATTTTGATGGATATACACAGTTTTGAGGTCCCCTGAATCCAAAAAAGTGGTTTTCTCGACATGGTCTGTTCAGGAATCAATTTTATGAGCACGATCAGCCGGGGAGGTTTTTCTTCTTAAAAAAAAAAAAATTAATTTCATATGCATGATTGATTTGATGTTGTGGGGGCTTCTCTACACTTGGGAGATAATCTCAATAAAACAAAAAAAATATTAAAAGAAACAGTTGTACAGGTAATTTGATTGATTATTTTTGGAAGTTTTAACAACTTCATTGAAATAATTAAGTGATTAGTGAATATTAAAAAAGAAAGAATTTGGAATCATCAAATAAGGCCGAACTTTGGATTGAAGTGATTAGATAAATAAATAAATAAATAGCAAATATAAAATTAAATTCGATTAACCTCGCTGTTGAAATACTCTAAAATAATAATAATTATAAAATTCATTAATCAAGATTAGTATTAATAAATATGATTTAAGTTGTAGAAAAAAATTTAATATCAGTTATATTAGGCTAGTTATAAGATTATATCAAAACATAAGAAATCATTAACTTTTGAATTATTTTGATTTTCCACTTATCATAGTTTTAAAAAAATTTGCTTAAATAATTCAGATTCCCAGGGACCACCAAGCCGAGGCTTAGCCGCCCTTGGCATTGCTTAAATGCAACGATCTTGGTGACACAAAACACATAATAAAAATGAAATTTTTTGGGATATTAAATCAAAAGATAAAATAATTTATTTCACTTGTCAGTAATGTTTATGAGGTCACACAAAGAAGGGAAGGAGAGGGGCGCAAAATTGAAATTTGGAATTTTTTTTATTGACTGCAGAGACGTCCCCCCCTCCGAGATTTTTGAAGAGTATAGTAAATTCTGAGTGTAGTCCCTAAATACAAACAAACTCACACTCTTCTTATCTATAACAATAGAAGATGTATAGATTAAAATATAGAGGTATATTTTATATTTATATAAATTATCACAGGAAGTAAACAAAATTTTTGCCCTCCCAAAACAAAAACTGTAATGACGTCACTGATTGACTGGAAACTTTTATGCAGATGAATTTTGCAGCAAAGTTGTTCTGGTCTCCTCACTTGTTCGCTTCTTTTAAATTATATTGTTAGGCTACTAATTAATTTTAATAAATATTGAGTTTTTTTTAATTTATTTATTTTTCGGGCTAAGCCGTTCGGCCCCAATAGAAAATTTTACAAAAAATCTCTCCCTCTTCAGTCATTAGTGTCACACCTGACACTTTGTGGTTACACTTTAATTGGAATAATACTAAGGTGCCTTCCCGTTTCCTTTCTCATGAGGAGGCATTTCAAATAGAATTGGATAATTTTTTGCCATGAGGTGGATTTGAACTCGAGTTGTCTTCAAATTAAGATTTATAACTGCTTTATCCCCTCGGCTATTCGCCTCCTCTTAGAAAAAATATAAAAATTAGGGTCCGACCGAAGCAAGATTTCCAGCCGAAACCAAAATCGAATTTCGGCTTCAATTTTAGTTTCGGCCCAAACCGAAACAGAAACTTGTTTGAAACTTTTCCTTAAAACTTCCTATATAAACTTCATTCCATTTTACCTTTTTTTTTTTTTTAGTAAATTTTACATTCAATCGACGTTTTTTTTTTTAAGTTTCGGCTGGTTTTTTGCCGAAACCGAAGCTTCGGTCGGTTCCTAATAAAAATGATTATATATCATTGAGTTATAATGTACCTTTCGTAAAGAAAAAAAAATAATTCAAGCGTGCATGTCATTATTTGAATGGAATATGATTGTGAAAAAAACTAATAAAAAAAAAAAAAAATTAATACCTCAATGGATTATCGTCATCGATTCAGATAATCAAGAATAATTAGATGATTTACGAGTATAAATTAATTAATATCTAGTGCCAAATGTTTCTTTATTCAGTAAATTGATATTAATTTGCAAATATTATTATATTCAATTAGTCAAATGTTCTTGGCATATATTTTAATAAGGAGAGAAAGGGGCGGAGAGAAATTTGAAATCATTGGCTCTACATTCAAAAGCATTTGGCAAATGAATCCATCTCATAGCAATTATAATTAAGTTAAATTTCCATTTATTGCCATTAATTATTCTCATATTTTAATTACAACATAGTTGATATTATCCATTTAAAAGGGTTGCATGCAAATTAAACAACGAAACCATTCTAAACATCAAAATAGCCTCTATTGAATTACATTTTTGTTATTAACCATACATAGAGCTCCCCATATTAAATTTAGCCTTTCCTTTAGATTACTATGCAATTAAGTCTAATATGAAAAATTATCAGTATTTCAAGCTGATAAAAGTTTTTTACCTCTATTATTATGAGCATTCCAATTATCTTAATTTGATAAAAAAAAAAAACTAGTAAATAAAAAAATTCATAAAGGCTAGAAAGATAAAAATTTATCGGTAATTTTAATCTAAAAATATTTAAATTAATTGTTTGTTTTCATAATTAAACTTTTTTTATTCATTTATTGGTATAATAGAGTTTACATTGTATCAACATAAGCTGATTATTTTCTTTGAACGGGACGCTAAAAAGGAGGCTTTTTCAAAATCGAACTTTGAGATTTTTTGATTATTGCAAGGTAGACAATCGAAATGTCTAGTAATCTAATCTCATTAAAAATCCATAGGTACATCTATATTTTAATCACTGAGCATTTTAATGAGTTGGTCATTTGGGTTGCCTATCTTTCAGCAAGCATAATGTTTTATTATTTTTCATAACAATCGGTGATCCGTTCACAAAATTATTCCTTAAAATCACAATTGTCGCAGATACTTTTGAAAAGTAAGCCTACCCAGTACTGAGTATATTTTTACTTTCTCTTATCCTATATAGGCAATATATGGACCGTTTATTTTGAAAGTGGTCTAAGTCCATTTTCTATTGTTTCGAGAAAATGAAAGGTTAACATATTTGTTTATTAAAAAATCTATTTACCGACCAATTTTCAATTGTACAAAACATGGGAATTTTTTAAAGAAATTTACCACTAGCTAGTTATACATAGAAAATTTACATTAATTTAATCATAAATTATGTGATATCTCATTTTTTTTAAAAATGGACTTACACGACTTTCAAAATAAACGGTCCATATATAGAGAGAAAGTATTACAATCATGTCAAAAAATTGATGTCGAAATTTTGATGGATATACACATAAGGTCCCCTGAGTCAAAAAAAGTGGGTCCCCCAAATTTGTCTGTCTGTGTGTACGATTTTTTTTTTAAATCGTTAAAAAAAAGAATTAAAGAATTGAGCTACTGGATTGAAATTTTATATTTAAGTTAGGTACCCTCCCGGAGACTCAAAATAAGCTTTTGAACAAAATCAGCCAAAAAGAATTAGTACTTTACAGATGTACTTCAGTTTTTTTCGAATTCAACGATTTTGATTAAAATTCAAAAAAATCAATCCAAAATCAATTTTTTAGATGCTCTTTAAAATGTATATTATCATTTTTTACTTTCACTACCGTATTTACCAAATCGAAATACTTCGTAGTGTAATGGAAATAATGAGTCTTTGTTTCAAATACTTAAAAATTTTAGTTTTTTTTTTAAACCAGTATTTTTTTAAAAAGTACTTATAATACTAGTATTTTAAATTCAAAAGTATTTTAGTTAAATTACTAGAAGAACTTGAAACCGAGAACTTTTTCAAATATTTTTAGTGCTTTTTGGAGTACCCAGTATCTCCGAAATTTTTTTTTGGTCAAACTACTTTTCAAAAAAGTATTTTAAATTACAGTGATAGTAGCGGCATTTTAAATTCAAAAGTACTATAAGTAAAGTACTTGCGCATTAATGCTTTAAATACTCAACAATAATCTTATGACTGTTTATACGTTGATATTTCGTGACGGAAACATGCGTTTAATGAAACTTTTTATTTTACTTCAACTCCTTCATTTTATATTTTAATTATCCTAAGGTTACTTAATTTCACTTTACCATAAGAATTGCTTATTCACTTAATATGTATTTTCAATAGATACTCAATAGAACTTTTTTTTAATGTTTATTGATCGTCACTCACATTCATTTAAAATTATAAATTGTCATTTGTCATTGATTTATTTCACTAGTTCGAAACACTATGATATTTTGTAACATTTAGCTGATGAATTATGGATGGTCAATGGATAGGACATTGAATGTTGATTAGGATTTTATTTCCTCATTAATAAGTTATGATCTCTATCGACCTGAAAGATAAGCTTCTTTTTAAATAGAATTAGATTTCTTCCAGAGTGTTAAGAATTAATTATATTTAGTATCTATATAATTATATTGTCGAGTTGAGCTCTTGAATTATTAAAATGAACGCGATAAATAAATAAATAAGAACAAAAAAGACTTCATTATTCAATTAAACAAATTATCTTTTCTCAGGGATCTTGATTAATTAAAATTTGGGGGCTAGCGGTTTTTGACATTTATGTACGATCTATCTAAATTTAAATAATTATATATGCCTGCTAAAAAATTCCTAAACCCAAAAAAATTAAAGTACAGCAATTCATTTTTACTTTCCCCCTATATATATGAAATATATAGAGAGAAAGTATTCGATTCATGTCAAAAATTCGATGTCGAGATTTTCACGTTTGAGGTCCCCTGAATCCAAAAAAGTGGGTCCCGCAAATTGGTCTGTGTGTGTGTGTGTGACTGTGAACAAAATATTTCAAGAACTAAAAGAGCTACTAAGTTGAAATTTTATATTTAAGTTAGGCACCCACCCAAGGGGTGAAAATAAGCTTTTGAACAAAATCTGCCAAAAGTACTATTACTTTACTTATGTACTTTTTAAGTTTTTTTTTTTTTTGATTTTCTCAAAATTCGCTCCAACGATTTTGTTCAAAATTCATAAACGAACTATTTTTAGATGTTCTTTAAAAAGTATATCAGTGACATTTTTCGTGGAAATCGTTTGAAGTACACTTTACTGATGTGGAAGCATTCGTAGCTCAGTGCCATCTATGAATCATCGCGTGGTCAAGTTTGGAACTAAAGTGCTAAGAGCAACTAAATATATCTCGACACGAAAAATCTGGTGTAACCAGCACGGTGCACAAAGTTGTGCACACCGAAGTGCTTACCGAAGGGTAAGATAAAGTTGTGTATTGCTTCATTTTTTGTCTACATAGGGCCTACATAATTTAATATCAGATTGTCTTAAATATTTTACGTTTATGCAATTGTTATATAAAAAAAAAAAAATAATAATAAAATGGATAGTCTAGACAAAAAATACTTAATCTAGATAGCCAACTTTTACGATTATACCCAGAGCAAAAAATATTTATATTTCAGATTTTTCAAAAATGTAACCAAGAATTTCCGCATTGTCTTGCAAAGAAACACCTACTACCATTTCTTTCGAGTTGAAAGTAAGAATCATAATATTTGAAAATATATTTCAAAAATAAATCCGTTTTATTTTTAATCTAAAAAGCTTTTTTTTATGAATTTTAATTAATCAATACTATCCCAAAGATATATTTTTTTTTACCTTCTGCAGCAAAAAATATAATTAACACCTGTGTGCTGTGATTCAATTTTATTGCGTTCCTATCAATTTATATCATCCTAAAAACTCATAAAGAAAATATATTGTTATCATTTTAGATTAGTGGGATTCTTTTTTTAATGGTCCCAAATATGTTCTTTTGATGATGCATCGTTCATTAGAGTCTTATCAGAAAATTTATCGCTAGAAATATTGGAAATTTTTAATTTAGTGTTTCCTGTCCCATAAATCGTATGTTAGTCAAGTCGCTGGGCCGGACGTGGCTTCAGTCCGGGTGTCGCGGTCAATAAGAGAGGTTAACTATTTCGGAGGCTGGCTTCTGTGCACATTAAGTTCATTAAAGCCCATCAGGGAATGTCACTTGTCTCTAATGACAAGTCGCGAGGTTTGAGGAAGCCAGCCAGATGAGCTTCTGAGGGAATCCCCTCGGGGATCCTGAAGGGGACATCACTAGGGTTTCAGCGAAGAACGGAAGTCGATGGAAACCTGCCAAGAGACACATGAGCAAGGAAAATGACCTCGACGTTAGGGTCTGATTGAGGATTGAGCTGGGTGTTGTGGACTTGATTCTTAGCCACGTGGGAACTTTGCGGCACCCCTCTAAAGAAATTTTTACACTACCAACATAAATTTAATTGTTTATTTGAATAATCTATCACTTCTATTTCCAATATTGTTATATTTCTTTATAATTGTTTTTACTAGTGCGGAAAATAATTAAATTATTTTTTTGAAAATTGAAAAAATTAAAAACCTAGTTTTACTTTCTCTAACCTATATGTGTATATATATATATATAGAGAGAGAGCAAGTAGATTGAATTCATGTCGAAAATTCGATGTCGAGATGATGATACATACATACGATGGATATACACGTTTTGAGGTCCCCTGAATCAAAAAACTTGGTCTGTCTGTGTGTGTGTCTGTGAACAAAATATCTCAAGAACGAAAATAGCTAGGAGGTTGAAATTGTATATTTAAGTTAAGTACTTGCCTGAGGCGTAAAAATAAGCTTTTAAACAAATTAAAAAGTACTAATACTAATGCACTTTTTCAGTTTTTCGATTTTTTCAAAATTGGCTCTAACGATACCATCTGGTATCCAAATGGCTTAAATAAATTCATCGGACAGCCTGGGTCCGAACCCGCGACGTTTGGTATAGGAGGTAGGCACGCTACCTACTACGCCAGACCCGGGGCATTCTTGTACTTCATAGGTAAGTTAGAAGAAATGGTTGCCATGTTAACAAAATATATATATTTCATGTTTATAAATTTTACACCTTCAATTCTAATAAATCGGCGGAAACTAAATATATTTCGACACAAAAATCTGGTGTGACAAGCACAGAACACAACTCTCTAATACCAAAGAAAATCTAAGAGAAAGTTGTGTCCTGAGCGACCAGTCACACCAGATTTTTTTAATTTTCATCTACTGTTGATAATTTATAAGCATTTGTTTTATTAAACAAAATAGCATTCGTTAGTTTGAATTTTTTTAAACAAAAAAGTTTAAAAAGACAAATTTATTCATCTACTTATTTCTAAAAAAATTATTTTTTGGTAAGCACATTTAATAGACATATTAGATTACGAGAAGTTCTCCCTCCTTATGATGGAAAATTTTAATACAAAATTTTAATTTTGCCTCTTAGCTTTTGCCTTGCATTCATCAAGCTTCTTTGCTTCTCTTTAGGTCTTTTGAGACCCTTGGGAGTTCACTGTATAAGATTTAATGAATTGTTAAAATTTTCTACATTAATTTAATTTAATCTCTTCTGTAGATGGAAAAAAGACAAGAGATCCTCAATTTTCTTTATATAATAAAAAAATCTGGTGTGACTGGCGCACAGCACACAACTTTCTCTTACCTTCGGTAATCGAAAGTTGTGCACTGTGCTTGTCACACCAGATTTTTCGTGTCGACATGTATTTAGTTTCCAACAGTAGGGTACAATTGAATTCAAGATGTAAAATTTATAAGTATGGAAAAATATTTATATTTTGTTACCATGGCAACCATTTCTCCTATCCTTCCCTATGAAATACAAGAGTAAAGTGGTCTTCAGAAGATTTCAATCGCAAAATGAGAATATACATTTTAAAGAGCATCTAAAAAATAATTGATTTTTGAATTTTAAAAAAAATCGTTGGAGCAAATTTTGAGAAAATCGAAAAAAACTGAAAAAGTACATCAGTAAAGTACTAGTACTCTTTGGCCGATTTTGATTAAAAGCTTATTTTTCCGGTCCCGGGGGTGTTTAACTTAAATATAAAATTTCAACCTCATAGCTCAATTCCTTCATGCTTAAAATTGAACACACACACACACACACACCCACACACCCACACACCCACACACCCACCCACCCACACACAGACAGACCATGTCGCGAAAACCCCTTTTTGATTCAGGGGACCTCAAAACGTGAAGATCCATCAAAATCTCGACATCGAATTTTTGACATGAATCCAATACTTTCTCTCTATATATATATTACATATATACATAGGAAGAGAAAGAAAAAGGATTTATTTTTCCTTTTCCAGCAAAGTATCAGATATGATATTAATTAAGATTCCAGATTTATTGGATTAAATAATTTTACCAAGTATTCTTTTTTTTTTTTTAATCCAGAATGGAAATTTCTGAATCTGACAAATTATAATCTTGAAAAGAGTTAAAATAATTGATTAAAACCTTGAAGAAACATTCCTTATAAATCCATTAAGAATCAGTGAGGCATATTTTGTTGTGAAATGTTGCGTGTCAATGGATCTTAATGAAGTAATTTAAACTGATTCAACAAATCTTTCAAGTAGAAACGCAAATTCAAATAAGTTATCAATGATACGCTTTAAGGTTAAAAATAAATCCCACTCTCTATATATACGATATATATATAAAAGTCTTTAATTTCAATTAATATTTTATAATAGGTTAATGTAGAAACGCCGGCAATAGAATTCCCCTAATACATTATTCATAAGCAACTCAATATACCGACGAATGACGTCATGTGATGTAATCCAAATGTTGAATTAAGTTAACTTTATGAACGGGACAGACGATGCTTGTTGACGTTACCCTTAAAGGCATACGTATTTTAATATAATTATTTATCAAGAATATTTAATGATCTTTTTGGATCAAGCATGGCGGTCGGTCATTCTCCATTTATGTAGATTAAAGAGCCAATCAAGACGGTGGTGATTAATCACGGAGAGCCCGGATTGAATCTCTCCTTAGGGCGATAACAGATGGTTGCCGTCACAAAACAACACACACACACATTCGCCAAGTAATCCTGCTTTATAACCATTAAATTCAGGGGAGCTATAATGCTTTTTAAAAGTATTACATTAGTTTATGATAAATAATAAAATAATAACATCTTTTGGCTGAGGTTCTGTAATTTTTCTTTCTCTTACCTATATAATTATGTATTATATAGAGTGAAAATTTTGGTTTCATGTCAAAAATTCGATGTCGAGATTTTGATGTATGGTATTGAGGTCCCCTGAATCAAAAAAGTGGTTTTCGCGACATGGTCTGTCTGTCTGTGGATCTGGGAACAAAATATCTCAAAAACGAAAAGTGCTAGAAGGTTGAAATTTTATATTTAAGTTACCCATCCCTCTAGCACTTGACACGAAGCTTTTGAACAAAACGGCCAAAAAGCACTAGTACTTTTTCAGCTTTTTCGATTTTCTCAAAATTCGCTCTGACGATTTTGATTAAAATTCATAAATCAATTATTTTAGATACTCTTTAAAACGTCAAACTTCAAAATTGTTTGAAGTACACTTCACTCTTGTACTTCATAGGGATGTTAGGAGAAATGGTTGCCATGGTAACAAAATATAAATATTCTCCCATGTTTATAAATTTTATATTGGGGGGCAATTTATCTTGAAATCTAATACTGTATATCGGCGGAAACTAAATATATGTCGACACAAAAATCTGGTGCGACCAGCCACACCAGATTTTTTTATTTGGCAAGTAATAAAAGTCGAAAACTCCTAGGCGAAAAATGTATTTTGTTTGAATTGGATACCAATCAATTGAAGTAAATAAGAGCCTGAATGCCCTCTAATGCCAAAAAAACCTTAAACAAATAAAAAAAAAGTAATTATCTTAAAATTTTTCTATTATTCCCCAAAACATTGTTGATATTGAAAATAAATTTTATATAGTAATACATTTATACGGTTATTCCCACCAATATTTATTTATATTAATTAGTTGATCTCGAAGGTTTACTTTTGTTTGATTTTTTCAATTAATATTAGGCAATATTTAATATAAATAAATAAATTTCCGATATTAAATATTGCCTAATATCAAAAAAAAAATCAACAAAAATAAACCTTCGAGAAATCAACTTGTTAATCAACTTTGGCTGTTTCCAATAAATAAATTAAAATGATTGCTATCCATGTATTTAATTTAAATACACTTTTTTGAACAAGAACAAAAATCACTATTAGAAATAAAAGACATTTTTTTTATCATAAATCGTGGTTAATTTTTGTAAATAATAATCCTAAAAAATATTATTAAATACAATAAAAAACAATGGATGGCAGGCAGCCAGGAAAAACAAAATCAGATAAAAATAAAATCAATTTGTCTCAGATTGTTTATTTGATTGTTGATGTTTCGGACGCCAGTCGCGTCCTTCCTTAGGATAATCAATCCTCAAATACAGATCGTATTTTTAACGAAAATTGAAATCGTGGAATAATACAATTTCGTTCAAAATCTGTATTTGCTTGACGATTGATTGTCCTGAGGAAGGACACGTCTAGCGCCCAAAACGTCGACAATTAAATAAAAAAAATCTAATAGAAATTGATTTTAATTTTATCTGATTTTGTTTTTCCTGGCTGCCAATCGCTATGCATTTTAAGATAAAACAGCCATATTCTGCATCAATACAACGTTTCGGCTTCTAATTCTGCAGGCATATCAGCTAGATATGCTCACTTGAAGTAATGAACACTGAGATTTAGCTAATCACCTCAGTGGAAGAGTGAGGTACAACCCCCATTGGGGTAGGTGGGAGTCCCCCTTTTTTTTATAAAAAAAAAAAATATACAGTACATTCAATTTTATTTAACTCCATTCCTTAAATTTTTTTCAATGAAAATACCAGAACTACAATAAAATAAAATAATTTATAAGCTTGGGAAAATATTATATATATAATCATCTAATTTTTTTTTTAGATATAAAAATGCGATATTAAAAAGTTTCGTTAAAAAATACGTATATTTGACTTGACTATGGAAATATGTTTTTGTTGGTATTTTTATTATCCTTCATTATTATTATTTTTTTTTTTTTTATTTTCATTTAAAACAAGTAAATTGTTCTCTTTCATAAGTATATAATTCAACATTCAACTCGGCTGTTTGTAATTATGTAAAAAAAAAGACTGTCATGACGCAAATAACATATACATATGTAGTAAGTTATGTATGCGTATAAGGTATCGTTAATGTTGATGAAAGAGAATTGAAAATCTATAAACGTAGCTTATCTCGTTTCATTGAGATGATTTGGCATACAATTATCTAAAATGGACAAGACGGCATCCAAGAGGCAGGCAACCATCAATTATTCTTGCAACATTTGAAGTGCTGGCTAGCGTGACGAGAGAGAAATGGAGAGAGACGTCTTTCTTCTCAGATAGAGAGATAGAACGTGCCTGGGATATGTCTTAGAGAGAAGAGGGTAGGGGACCACTATTCACATGGCAACTCCCACATATTGTTATTTATAAGTAAAAAAATACCATCAACATGTTACATGTCCAATTATATGGAGTTTTTTTTTTCCAAAAATTTTACTTCCCAGTTGGAATAGAGAAATTTATTTTATTTATTCAGACAGTCTTCTGCAGCACCGCACATCTTCGAATTCAGCTATGTATTTCATCCTCAACAACAGCTTCACATCTTTGATCAATTTTCTTTTCAATAGATAATTAAAAAGATGTCAGCCAAACAAGATAGCCTCTATCGAATGAAAATCCCCGTTTCGGCTTTAATTAAACAACGCCATTATCAGTTTTCATAAGAGAAAATATAAGTAATCTCTATGAATAACACACATGAGATGCTGATATTGTTGTTATATATTATCTACGAGATATTCCTTATGATATGTAAGCGAGGTGAATAGCTGAATTCCTTATGGTGGCTACACACGTAAATGCAAACTTGACAAGCATGCATGACCAATATTTTTGTACAAGCATATTATACCTATATATTTTATATTTATTTAAGCTGAAGAGAAGTTACTGTTGATGTTATGGAATGGAAGAGACCAAGTACGGGTTTAGCAAATAAAGAGAACCTTTGGATGCCAAATGCCGAAAAGGAGACGTTTCGGACAAAATTTTATTCGTCCATCCTCAGTCCTTGTAGGCTTATACCGTAAACTAATTAGGCACAAATTTGTGCCGCAACAACAATGCCAACTTTGTGCTTAATTAGTTTATAAACTAATTTTATTTATTTATTTTCTATATTCTATATTTATTTAATAAGATATTATATGCTGCTTCCTTCTTCGTCTTATTATGATACTCAGATGACTTAATTCGCCACAGACACGAGTGATTTTGATATTTGAGAATAAAATCTTCCAATAATTCTCTGTGCGCTTTCTTTAGGTCGCAAGACATGATGATTAGTTTGCATTTACGACACAGAGTAACTTTAGACCTCTCGTTTGCTTGTACAAGCCACATCTACACACGTTACGTTTCGCTTGCACAAACATGCTTGTGCAAGCTTGGATGATTAAAATTCAATCGAGCATCAAGCGGCTTGTACAATTAAAATGCTTGAGCAAAATTTCCCTATAGACGCTATAGTTTGCTTGCACGTACAAAAACTTTGTTCATGCATGCTTATCAAGTTTGCAGTTACGTGTGTAGATCCTCTACTCACAATGCATATAATCTGGCTCTCTCTAGAGCTCTTGATCAACAATCCTATCATTCCTGTTTTATTATCTTCTCGATTGTTTATCTAATTTCGAGACCCGTAGAGAATTGAAGAAATTCCCAACTAATTTCCAACTTATTGGCTTATCCATTGGGTCTCTCCTCACCCTATTTTCCTGGTTTGCCATTTTTAACCCCATTTTCAGTAAACAAAAGCAAAATTTTTGTCTCTTGTCCCTGATCCCTAGAATAAGAGTATCTACTTCAGTGCGGCCCAGGAATGTTTTATCATTTTTATTGACCATGGTTTTAAAATAAAATTAATTTGAAACTACTGACTATTTTCCAATCAATTGTAATTCCAGTTGGCTCTAAAATTATTTTTATAATATAACTCCATTTCATTTTAAATTAAACCAATTTTTTGCTTGAGGAGTGGGAGGAAATTGAAATATTTTTTTTATATGCTTAAAGGTTTTTTTTACAAGTGATCATTTAAACTTTTTATCTTATAATTTTTCATCTATTTTCCGAAGTTTTATTGAAATATTTTGTTTATTTTTCTTTTATACATATAAAGTAATAGAGTTATAAAGAATAACATGTAGAATAAGTATTAATAAAATTGAATTGAAACTAAATAAAAAACAGGATAAAATTCTTATAAGTTGATATTAAATTAAACATCGGTCGATTATGGACCCCCAAATAAATTACGTCCTGCAACCCCAGAGGGCAAAACTTTATTAAAGCTCTAACTCGAGATTCATATATAACGATTTATTGCTGATCAGAATCGTTAAAAGAAAGCTGAATCATATATCCACCCTTGTTTTTTAAATTTCTCACAATAAAGCCCTTGTTAAAGGGTATTATTACTTTCAAAATAAAAAAAACTATACGCACAAATAAATCTTTAATATTTACCAAATTGGAGAAAATCAAAAACCATTGTTTTTTTTTTTCATTCATTCAAAGAATCAAACGAAAATTAAACAATAATTTAAAATTGCGATATAGCACACAAAGTGGGCTTGTATTGTGTTGTTGTTTATATGGAAAATAATTCAAAATTGTTCCAAGTGTTGTTGCCGACTCACCATTCCATACCCCCATCGCCCTAATACTTTAGCATTTATCAAATATGACTCAATAGCTATTGTAATAAAATAAATGCATTTGATCAATAAATTCAAATGATTAGAAACGCTTTAATTTATAAAACAAATATCGTGTAAATATAAATTTATATAAAATTATTACTTTCCGGTCAAATAAATTTTGTAATTTAATTTGAAATATTTCCTTAAGTGTTCACATTTCAATAAATAAACGTTGACACTTTATTTACAAGAAATATTTGTACTAGTATATAAATAGTCTATAAGCTACTGTTCTTGCTTGGTGATCTAAAGGTCCGATATATTGACTACCTTTTATAATAATTATAAAAACATGAACAGATAAGGTTTAAATAAAAAATTCTCTTGCGGAAAGACAAAAAATTATTTTAATAGTTTATTTATACATATTAAATTAATTTATATAATGTAATCAAAATGATTCCAAATGGCTTAATCGGACTGCCTGGGATCCGAACCCGCGACTCTTGGTATAGAAGGCCAACACGCTAGCCACTACACCAGGGCCCGAGGGTTTTAGTGACTTTGCTGAAGTAAAAAAAAAAATTTCTTGTTGTTGTTTATAGTATAAAATCTGGTGTGACTGGTCGCACAGCACACAACTTTCTCTTAACTTCGGTAATCGAAAGTTGTGTTCTGTGCTTGTCACACCAGATTTTTTTGGTGTCGACTTATATTTAGTTTTCGCAGAGATATATTAGAATTCAAGATGTAAAATTTATAAACATAGGATAATATTTATATTTTGTTATCATAGTAACCATTTCTCCAATCTTTCCTATGAAGTACAAAAGTAAAGTGGTCTTCAGAAGATTTCAATGCCAAAATAAGAATATACATTTTAAACAGCAGGTAAAAAATAATTGATTTTTGAATTTTATTCAAAATCGTTTGAGCGAATTTTTAGAAAATCGAAAAAAATTGACAAAGTTCATCAGTAAAGTATTAGTACTCTTTGGCCGATTTTGCTTATTTTCACGCCCCAGAGGGGTGTCTAACTTAAATATAAAATTCCAACCTCGTAGCTCAATTCCTTCATGCTTAATATTGAACACAGACAGACAGACAGACCATGTTGCGAAAACTGTTTTGGATTCAGAGGACCTCAAAACGTGTATATCCATCAAAATCTCGACATCGAATTTTTGACATGAATCTAATACTTTCTCTCTCTATATATTAACTTAAATAGAGGTAAGAGGAAGTAATAATTTATTATGATATTTTGATTCAGGCAATTTAATATACAAATGATTTAAATAAATATTCTGGAATCCGAATCCTCTCCCCTTGACTTTTATTATAATATAGATATTGTTACTATCTTTAACCTTTCAACCATGTAGAAGTGGTTTTTAATTATTTACCGGTATTTTATTATAAAAATTATTTTAAATAGAATATTGCAATAGATCTATAGAAAAAGCAAGTATAATTGTAAAGTCACCTGCCAACCCCATACCCCCCAGGAGGGTGATTTTAATCTAAACTACTATGCTAGTATATAATGGGATTTTGTAAGTTTGTGAAAAAGTGAAGAAATACGACAAAAATGACGATTTACCCAGAAACTGCCCTGACCATAGGCAACCAAATTATCGCTTCCGGCTATCTGTTATCTAAAAAAAAAATTTAAAAATTTTCCAAAAAAAAAAATTTTTTAGGGGGGGAAAAAAAAAAAAAAAAAAAAAAAAAAAAAAAAAAAAAAATTTTTAAAAAAAAATTTTGTTTGCAAAAGGTGGGGAATTGTTGGTTGGTTGGGAAAATTTGTTTGACCCTATTTCTACTCACAAGGAATTTTAAGAGATTCTTTTAACAAGAGAAAAAAGGGACTGCTCTGAATCAAAAATTACTATAATTTATAAGAAATTAAGCCTTATTTCATAATGTAATAACAATAAACAAGCCGAACATTACTGTAATCTTTTTCAAATCCCGAAGATCCTGATTGGTCGATTGGAAATTTTTTTTTTTTTTTAAACTCTATCCCCGTGTTATCTTACTTTTTATCTCCATCATCTCCTATTTCTTTTAGTAAAGTAAAGAGGGTAATTTTAATACCAACTGATATTTCATAACTGGTTTCCAAATACGATTTAGGGTGAAATTCAGGTAAAAAGCGATATAGCAATAAATACATTTTTTACGAACATATTCTCAAATAAAATTTTATAATTTTCTATTGAACATTATTATGGATTCATGAATCCTCTGGTATAATATAAAATAAAACTAGAAAATATGTAATCCTAGTACAAAGGGTAATAAGAAAGATATAGTGTTGTGACAATAAATTCAAGTTAACTCTATGTCAAGATAGAAATAAGGAAGGCATGTTGATATGTCGGGGAGGGAAAAAAAATAAATTTATATTTTAAACAAATGCTTATTTCGAGGTATCACAAAACCGGTTGTTTCAAGTTTAGTATGTGAATATCCTTTAGTCATTTATTATTTTTTATTGGTGTGCGAGATAAAAGCATCAAGTGACGTCTGACATCACTTGGAAAAGATAAAAACTTCATCTTGGTGCTGAATAACGCCTTTTTCGAAGAAGAAAAGGGGGCCAAAAAAAAAAGAATAGGTATTCACACCAATAAAGATCTTATATAATTTGATTAATTTAATGATTTTGCAGAAATGGATTTAAAATTCTTCGATTTTTCTTAATTTCCTTAAAAAAACTTTCTTGATTCAAAGATAAAGATATAGAAGATTACGAGATTAGGCTACTTATTTATATTATTTTATTGGGTGTTTTTTTTTTGTTTTTTTTAATATTCAATTTAGCTCCGGAATTCGGAAATAAACTTGAGAATTTTTTTTTAAGACGCAGACAGACAGGCTTTCCATCGTTCTCTTTTTTTTTAACCCTTTTCGGCTACAGAGGCCATTTAGGGGTTATTTATTTATTATATAAATTTTAATATACATTGTATCGATGGCAACCGGGGGGCGTTCCACACGCTGATTGCTCGGGGTCACCAATCCCGAGCTTTCGCCCCGCTTGGCATCACTTAACCTCAACGATTGTGGTGACTGTTGATCTTCTCCGTTGCCAGGCCCCCCATCGTTCTCTTAAAATACCAAATCTATCGGACAAATTTTATTCATCCATCTTTAGTAAAGATTTTTGATGGAAAAACCTCTCTTCTCTCCCTCCATCATGAAAAATCTATAAAGGTTGATCAAATACAGAAATAATCTGATCGACTGGTCGTAGAGTACTCTTACCTTTGGTAAGAGAAAGTTGTGCTCTATGCTTGTCTCGCCAGATTTTTTGTGTAGACATATACTACTGTATTTAGTTTCCGATAGTAAGGTACATTTTAATTCAATTCATAAACAGAGGAAAATATTTATATTCTGATACCATTGCAACCATTTCTCTTATCTTTTCTATGAAGTACAAGAGTAAAGTGGTCTTCATAAGATTGCAATGCCAAAATGAGAATATACATTTTAAAGAGCATCTAAAAAATAATAGATTTTTGAATTTTAATCAAAATCGTTTGAGCGAATTTTGAGAAAATCGAAAAGAACTGTAAAAATACATCAAAAAAGTACTAGTACTTTTTGGCCGAAATTGTTTAATAGCTTATTTTCACCCGTGGGGGGGGGGTGCTTAACTTGAATATAAAATTTTAACTTCATAGTTCAATTGCTTCATGCTTTAAATTTAACACAGACAGACGAAAATCACTTTTTTGGACGCAGGAGACCTCAAAATGCGTATATTCATTAAAATCTCGACATCGAATTTTTGACATGAATCCAATACTTTCTCTTTCTATATATTATATATATAGATTAGAGAAAGTAAAAAATATAATAAATACCTGTAAATAGGCTAATATTAATAGAAATGTACTTTGTAAATGTACCATAGTTGGTTGTTTGTAAACACTGATCATCAAAACTTGGGTCTATCCAAGGTCTTTAAATACACAGGTTGGCCAGAAACTAGTAATCAAACAATTTTCAGGTCACAGTTTTTGATTGGTCCACGTCATGAAGCTCCTCCTTGCATATATTTTTCTATTTGGTAGCATTGTTGACTGTTTATAACCTAGTTCACATTCATTTTGTTTTATTTGCAAATTGTATAGTTTCAGACTAAACTAATTTAGACCCAGGTATTTATACTACTTTATTAATAATATGGCGTGTATAAATTTTTATAAATTGTTTGTTTCGAACGATTTTTTACAAAAGGAGTAGCTCCATGACGTCACTCTCTTGAAATGGAAAAAATGTAAACAAACCGAGTTTGACCCCCCTGGGTCTATCAATATATTAAAAAATTTTTTTTTTCTTTCTGCTGATGGAGGCCTACATTTACAATCCCCTAATAATGTTTCTGGGCTTGAATTTCCATTTTTTTAATAATTATTATTGTATTGTAGTATTTAAATTCAAATCGTAATTTGAATAAATTTTTTACAAAATTTTTTATTTTTAAGTTTTCTTCATCTTTCTTTTTTAGTCTTTTCGGCATCCTAGAGCAAATATTTTTTTGATCTTGATCGTGTTTGGCAAATGCAACATTGTCAATGACATTGCGTTAGGGATAAACTCGTCTTCTATAGGCTGCATTGGAACAAATATTGCAAATTTTTTTTTAAATTATTCGCTCTTTAATATAAAAAGAATAAATATTTTTTCTGATATGTGTACATTAAAAAAAAAAAATCAAATTCTATTTCTTAGTTATTACTCTAACATGCTTTAGGGATATAATCATATTTGTTCAATTTTAGGAAAAAAGTTCCATTTACCAATTCTTATTGAATTTTTATGTTTATAACCTTTTGGCCGAAAAGACTCAGCGTTTTTTTTTTTTTTTACTTCGTGATCCAATTACTCTCACTTTGATGCGAGCACCACGCGTGTATCGCGGCGATAAATTGAATCAATGCAAGACAAGCATTTTCCGGTTAATTTGCTTAGGACAGCAGTAAGAAAACGAAGAAGACCATGGGGGGTTTCAATATCATTTCAAGGGCTTCTTCAGGACACTCACTCCCCTCTGTGCAAATGTGGAAACGGAAGTGTGTTCGCTGACCCTCGTCTGGTCGTCCATCGTCCCCGATGAACTCCCCCTGTCCTGCCGGATATATCACATTCTGCCCGGTCGGCAAGTAATCAAAAGGCTTTATGGCAAGGCGCATGTTTCCTCATGAATCGTATAGCCAGCCTACACTTTACTTTATTTCGATAGCGTGCGGATTTTCACTCAAAGGCCTAAAACCATTTTCACCATCCCCAACCAGATATTTACATTAAACTCGTCTGGAGATTAATTATTTTTAGGAAATTTATGACTCGACCTCACACACATAGACAGTTACGTCAAATACAGAGCGTGTGCTTTGAGAATGGAAATCATCGAGGGGATCACCCTCTAAGATCTGCCAGTATTAAGAGGTTTTACTTCCTAGGCTAAAAGCGTCAGAATATCCACGAAAGAACGGAGGTAGGGGTGTATATATTAAAGGCTTTTCCGAGTTCAGAAATCGGATCTCGGTGGAAATGTTTTAAATTGTGTAAAACGAAGTGCGGCTGCTGAATTCGAGGGGGGAATTCTAAAAACATGCGCATTATTTATTTTAAAATTATTCTCACATCAAGTAATTATTAAAAGTTTTTTTTAATCTTATAAAGAGTTATATTTATCCTAGATCTTCAAAAGCTAGTCCGTCAGGGGGTTCAAGTCCAGGTAGCGCCTATTACTCAACTCGCAAATTTCCTTATCTTTTTTTTTTTTATTTACCCTCTCGGCTACTGCGGTCATTTATATAATTATATTGAATTACAAGTATCGATGGCTACCGGGGGACGTTCAACGAGCTCCCCAATCCAAGTCTTCGCCGGGCTTGGCATCGATTAATCCCAACGATTGTGGTGGCTGTTGCCAGGCTTTCTTATCTTAAAAGATACAATGACTGGCTAATTTACAATCTATAGGGCGTTGTTTGAAACAAACTTCTACCTAGATAAATAGAAGATTCGGATTGTGAAAAAAATCATCTTGATATCGATATAATTGTAAAAATGTGTACATATTGTTGTAATCAGTAAGCAAGGGCGGCGGATCCAGAGGTGTTTCTCAGGGGGGGGGGGGTAATCTGGTGTGACTGGTCGCACAACTTACAATTTTTTCTTAATTTCGGTAATTTAAAGGCGCATTCTGTACTTGTTTGCCAGAATATAAATACAAATCAAATTTGTAAGTATTAATATTTAAAATTTTACATTAAAAATAATTTTTTTTTGCGAAAAAAAGTTTTTTTTTTCAAATCTCGGGGGGGGGGGGTAATTACCCTTTTACCTCCCCCTTGTATCCGCCCTTGTCAGTAAGCAATACTTATTTTGAGAGTACCAGTTCTAAGCGTCTCTTGTAATTTACATAATTTAAAAACTTTATTTTTCTATTTTTTTTTAATTTATCTTCCAATTTCTTCGTGGTATTGATGAAAAAAATATGTTACTCGATTTTAATTAATATTATTAATGGAAAAATTTTTATCCTCTCTCAACATAAATTCTTAAATTGTCATTTATCTAAAGAAAAAAAAATATAAAAAGGAAAGGGATTGAGAGAGAGAGAGAGAGAGAGAGAGAGACGTTGAAAGGGTTGTTTGGGGAAATCTGTTGTCGAGGTGAAAAGCAAAAAGGGCTGGACTAGCTGTAGTGGCTGTCAGCAATCAGAGGAAACAGCCTATCAGTTTGAGAACAAAGGGCAGAGCAGGAAGGGCGAAAGCCGCAGAGGATTTGACAAGCGAAGAAATTTGACATCGGCAATTCAGAAATCCCCCCCCCCCCCTATTAGCTCTAAATAATGATCATTAGTTTAATTATAATTCATCATCTTTTATTAAAATAATGTTTGGCTATTTGAGAGAAAGATTGAAAAGATCATAAAAAAAATTCCCTCTAGGTCTTTTTTATTTTCAATAAAATTTTTAATATACTGGTATACAGGGGTAAAAAGTTTAGATGGTTTTTTAACAACTTCGATTCTCGCATGTGTTTGCTGAACAACTTGAGGGAAGTTATATAAGTATAAAAATTTATGAGACTTATTATTAAATTCATTGCAGCGCAATGGCGTATTCTCAACGGAGGACACATACTATGAGTAACAAAAAAAAGTGAACAATCATTAAAAGTTTGGGTTGCAAAATATTTTAAAAGGCCTTAATTATTAAACTTCCATCCTTCAATCAACAATTTTATCTTCAAATTAATAATTATACACTGTTTTTTTCAAGGGATATTCATAAACAAGTATAGCAAGTCTGTTACATAAACTGTTAAAATTCATTTAAGTTTTTGCAATTGTTATTAGAGATTTTTTCCATTAATCGTGGTTTAATATAGTTTTTTTTTTTATTTGACCCCTTACATTAAATAGATATTTAAAAATCTGGTGTGAATGGCCGCACAACACACAACTTTCTCTTACTTTATTTATTATTATTTAGTTTCCGAACCCGCGACGTTTGGTATAGTCCGCCGATATATTAGAATTCAAGTTGATAAAAAAAAAATTTCTTTTACAATGTTCTTGGTAGTTAATGTGTTTGTACAGTGTTTTTTGTTAGCCATGTTTTATTTCTTATAGTTTTTACTAGAGTATATTTTTGTACTATGTTTTTTTTTCTTTTAAACTATACATTGTTTTCTTATTGTATTTATACATATACACATTTTGTAAACATATATTTTTGCAACGATGTTTAGCTCAATGGTGGTATGCCAAAGGAGAAGAATAAAAAAAATCTGGTATGACTGTCGCACAGCACACAACTTTCTCTTACCTTCGGTAATCGAAAGTTGTGTGCTTCAAAAGATGCCAAGGCTAAAATGCGAATATACATTTTAAAGAGCATCTAAAAAATAAATGATTTATGAATTTTAAGCAAAATTGTTGGAGCGAATTTTGAGAAAATGGAAAAAAACTGAAAAAGTGCATCAGTAAAGTACTAGTACTCTTTGGCCGATTTTGTTCAAAAGCTTCGGGTCACGTCCCAGGGGGGTATCAAACTTAAATATAAAATTTCACCCTTCTAGCTCTTTTCATTCTTGAGATATTTTGTTCACAGACACACGGACACACCCTTGTAATTTTTTGTAGTTATTATAATTTATTAATTACTAACTAAATCAAACCATGATCAAAAAATATTCATAATAATTATTATTTAATAAAAAATTTAAAAACTTATTCCAGCTTAAAAGAGATACTTAAAACTTTGCTCTCTATTCATATTGAAGTGTTTTAGTTTACAGACTGTTTTCATTGTTTATGTAACACTTTCATAATTTAACATTAGAGTAAAAATTGGTGTATTTAAACACGGCTTATGGAGGAAGCTAGTTGATATAATTTAACAGAGTAGATGGTCGGAGGCAGCTTTCCTCTCTTATAGGGCGTGTGCAAATGCAAGGGCATTAGGAACCCTCGAATTACCGGGCTTGGCTTGCGAATCGGATAACCCGTCTGGTATAATATAAAATCACGCGCAAGCAATAATAATTTAAATCCAGTCCTGGGCGAGAGGGAGCAGCCGGATTATATGATGTTAGAGCGAGAGAAGCATGAATGCGGTACTTTAAAACATCCTCATCCCCCCCCCCACCCGAGAGAGTACTTGATACCAGATATTAGCACGACACGTGACCGTGGTGAATTCATCAAATACCCAACCCGACCAACCAACGTCACGATCGATCATGCCCAAAAGTCTGCTAAATAAAGAAGAAAGTCAAGCAAGGGTTCTGCCAAAGTTACCTTCCAATAAAACCACCTCCCCAGGGTCTTCAAAAGAGAGTCTCTCTCTCTCTATTTTTTTCCCTCTCTCTCTCTCTTAATCCCCCAAAGGACTTCGCTCTTAAAGAGTTGAAATGATTAGAACCTATCTTCGGAGAGATGTTAATTTATTCCCAAAGGTATTCAACTTGAGATTGAAGAAATTCATTAAAACTTCTTAAGTAATTCATGTTTTCAATTTACAATTGAAAAAAAAAGATGTTAGAATTTTTGTTTTTTTTTTGTTTTGTTTTTTGATAATAAATAACTAATTTCTTAAATCTTATTCCAACTTGAATTAGTAAATTAAATTTGATATAATCTATAATTATATTGATTGTTTTAAAATTATATTTAATTTTAAATAATGATAAAGTATTGTTAAGCCAAGGGAAGCGGGTTGTGATGTCCGATGAATTTATTTAAATCATTTAGGTACCAAATGGGGTAAATAAATATGCCTGGATAATATTTAGATGTATCAAGACGGAAAAAATGTGATAAGAATAAATAAAATCTTAGACTGACGTGAGTATTAGGTAAACATATTTTGTGATTTTGACATCCCTTCTCTCTTGTCAGAAATAATAATCAAATCCTTAACCTCCTCCCTCCATATATATACGTAAGAATTTCATTTCCAGTAATAAAATTTCAATAAAAACTAAGGCTAACATTTTTTAAGAATTTAATTCACATTTTTTAAATTACCGTAACATTTTGCAAAAACATGAAAATTTGTACAAAACTAATTTCTCAACCTTTTTTGCTCGAAAATCTCACTTTTGTTATTTTGCTATTATTTTATGTTCGTTCCATCATTCAGTATGTAAAAATGTGTGTGCCATTACAATGCTTATATCTATATGTCTTTTTAAAGGAAGATGAGCAAGAGCAGCCAAAATTAAAAAGACTCCGATTATTTAAAATCCAGTGAGACGTTTCGGGAAAACTTTATTCTCTCTTTTTTGTATTAAATATTTAATTAAAATATATAAATACTATACAACGTTTTGACTGTTTATTCTGCAGTCGTTATCAAGTACTGTGCAGTTGCTCCGACTCAAGTGATCCAACCTCCGTTACGTGCCTTTTTTATATACAGCGACGTCAACGCCATCTGTCGGCATTTCTGGGAAGCTAGCTTCAGATTTTCCCTTCATTTCCATGCAGTTAGTCACATGATGATAACGGCTGCCGAATAAGCAGTCGAAACGTTGTACAGTATTTTTTATATATTGCTTTTGAGGTTGTGGCTGTGATGTGATTATAGTGAAGAATTGAAGATATCAGCCAAATTGGTATTGTCCAGGTTAGGTGGTGAGATCCAATATACCAAATCCAGTGCCTGCTCGAGGATTTGTTTACATTAAATAAATATTTTTATTTAATGAAAAATCCCGCACGCCCAGGGTTTAACAGGGATCTTCTTTGTAGAAGCCAACACCCTAGCCCACTACACCAGCGAGCCCCCTAATTGGGGCTTTTATATTTGTTTTGTTTACGATTAGACAGCATCTTCGATTTTTAATTGATCTCTAGTGCTGGAATTAAAAATTTCTGGTCTAGGAATCATCTTATTTAAGATTAATATTCAATATTAGATCATTTTACATTTCACAATACGCTGAAATGTTTTATTAAATTATTTTATAAAAAAAAGTCTGGAATTTTTTTGTTAGTTTAATTATTTAAAATAATCCTCTTTAATGAAAGAGCTGCTTGAAGGGAATTTACCCTTCAGCTTTTTTTTTTCCAAGCTCTCCTCTCTCTCATCGTTATTTCGGCTATAACCCTGTCGTCATCGAGTCCGACAACGACAGACTCTCTTTCCCTTTACCCCCGTTTCTGTCTCTAACATTTTATAGCTTGACATTCTGGTGCACAACTAATGAAACCCAACTGAGTATGTCTTGGGATGTGTGTGATGTCTTTCGAGTTTGCATCCGATTTGCATAGTTTGTAGCGAACCCAGCGGATTTCTAATCAAATTTCTAACATTTGCATCTCTCGGCTTTCCTTTTAATAGATGAATAAGCTTTCACACCTCTCTTCTTCTTTTTTTTTAATTGATTGGCATCTCGAATCTCAACTATCAATAGTATATAATTATCTTTATTAAAAATACCTTCGGACATTTAAATTTTTAAATTAATTACAACATTTCAAATAGTTGATTGGCCTTTTCCAAATTCAACCACCCACACATCTGTTTGATAAAATTATTTTTTCAGACAAAATATTAAATAAATTTATTTTAACGGCTAACTGATTAATTAATTTTTTCTATTTAACATTTTTTCAATCAATACCAAGAGAATTTAGCTCAAGCATTTTAATTGTGCAAGCCGCTTGATACTCCATTAAATTTTAATCATGCACAAGCATATTTGCGCAAGCAAAACTCTCCGCCATTTTATAGACGTCTTGACATTTGATATTTATTTAAAATATACTAATTCATTTAGTTTAAAGCAAGTGAGTATTTCTTGTTATCTTAGAATAAATAACTTTCCGAGTTTGACATTTTTAAGTTAATTTTCGGCATAAAC
Source organism: Euborellia annulipes (assembly GCA_023213315.1). Classification (NCBI taxonomy): domain Eukaryota; kingdom Metazoa; phylum Arthropoda; class Insecta; order Dermaptera; family Anisolabididae; genus Euborellia; species Euborellia annulipes. The sequence continues at coordinate 49,645 of JAKCPI010014979.1, read as the reverse complement.
TGTTTCTTGCAAGCATCCTGATGCCGAATGGAATTTGTGCATGCTGGTACAAAAAGATTTGCACATGGATGTTTTTCAAGTGTACAGTTACGGGTGTAGCTGCCTTTAGGCTGCTCTACTCCATCAACATTCATAAAATTTACAAAATTAGCCAACAACAAATATAATTTTTAAACAGAATAAAAAGCAAAATTTTTTTAAAATATCAAAAGTTTGCTTTAATGAAGCCGAAATTCCATCGTTAATGTTGTTAATTTTGTTATTCTAATAATAAAACAACAAAACAGAATCTGAATTTGAAGCCCTAAGGCTTTAGAAAAACAATTGATAAAAGGGTTAATTTTATATCCAAAAACCCATCATTCGTGTATTAAATTAAAATGAAAAGGTGATTTGACACACAAATTTTAAATAAACATCGCAAATAACCACAAAAACAAAATTAAATTAATACCTGATGTTAAATAGAAGAACATGTACAATGATTGATTTATATTTTCTCGGATCAAAATATTTATTTATTTATTAGGCTATAATCGATTCAAGATAAACAAATTTATTCTAGGGAAAGTGGGCTAGAATTTAAATAAAAGAATAAATCATTATTGAATATATAAATAAATAAAAATATCGAATATTATTTAAATATAGAATAAAGGCTTCAAAATATTTATTTAACATCAGCTTAGCGTTCTGAAGTGTAATCAATAAACATTTTAATCTAAATTAATACATATTTTGGATGAGACATTGCTGTCGTCATAGATGGATAGCTCTTTAAGGCGGCTACACACGTAACTGCAAACTTGACAAGCATGCACGTGCAATCTTTTTCTACAAGCAAACAGTAGCGTCTGTAGGAGAATTGTGCACAAGCATTTTAATTGTGCAAGCCGCTTGATGCTCGATTGAATTTTATTTATGCACAAGCATATTTGCGCAAACTCGCCGCCATTTTATTGACGTCTTGATATTTATTTAATATACTGTATATTAATTCATTTAAAATTTCAATTGAAATATTAATATTTATTAAAATTTCTTGAGTTGAATGGCTGTAGATATTCAAATTGGAAACAGGAACGGGAGCCTTCCCGGGAACAGCAGCCAGGTTAAATAAAATACTTTATATTTCTTAGCCGACGTTTCGGGTGCAAGTCGCACCCATCCTCAGGGCAAGTAAAATTGTCAAAATTTAGTACAGGTTAATCTTGGTTTGGCTATTTGAATGTCGTGCCAGAAAAAACGTTTTGTGATAAGTTTTTTGTTATTGTACATACCATAGAATGCTACGAACGCACGAATACATGTATAAACATGAAATTAATTTTAAGTACCGATTAACCTGTAATAAATTTTGACAATTTTACTTGCTCTGAGGATGGGTGCGACTTGCACCCGAAACGTCGGCTAAGAAATATAAAGTTTTTTATTTAACCTGGCTGCTGTTCCCGGGAAGGTTCCTGTTTCCAATTTTAATATTTATTGTGTCTCTGTTTAAAGCAAGTGAGTATTTCTTGATATCTTCGAATAAATTCCGAGTTTGACATTTTTACGTTAATTTTCGTCATAAGCTGTTTCTTGCACAAGCATGCTTGTGCCGTGTGGTGCCGAAGGGAATTTGTGCATGCTAGTACAAAAGATTGCACATTCATGCTTGTCAAGTGTGTAACCGTCTTTGGAAAAGTCTGTTTTTTACGATATATACTGCTCTACAGTATAACATCTGTTAAATTAATAGACAAATGCATTAGTTGAGATAAATTAAAGTTGGAAAATGGAATGTTGGCTCTTAAACTTAGAATAATTATCCCTATCAAAAGATTTATCCAGCTTCTCTTTTGCCTATAAGTGAGGGGGAAGTTGTTCACTTGACTAAAATGTAAGATATAGTGGAAAATTTAAATAGTAGCCCAAATTTTGATCATGTATATAAATAGTCTAAATAATTTAAATAATTATTTTTTATATAAATAAGTCACCTTAGAATAGAAAGAAATTATAATATAAGTAGTTTAATTAAGTAAATAAAGTTTTCTTTCAATTTGACGTTGATATATTCCTCTTTTTTTTCCAAAATAAAAAAATCGAGTTACAGTCCACTTTAATAGAATAATTTAGAGCAGAATAGAGAGATAGGAGTGATAAAATTTAGATATCAAAGCAGACATTTTGAAAGAGAGAGGATATTGCCGGACTTTTTTTTTCCGCTGAATACATATCAAGTTTTTCTTTTTTAAAATAGGAACTTGAAGGATGGATATATGGAAATGGGACTTTATTCATATTTTCTTCCACGAATTGTTAAATTGAAGAAAGTATTATAAAAAAAAAAAAAATATTTTTTATTGTCTTCGTCTCTCTATTTTTCCTTTCCGTTTTAACTTTTGTCCGGTTTATATGAAGTAATCTTGTTTCCAAAGTCTTGTCTCGGCGAAACGGCCTTAGAATTTTCTTTATTATTAAAGTCTGAGAATGGGCTGAGGGAAGGAATTACTATATAAAACGAGCGGGTGGGTGAGGCAACATTTTCGATGGCAGTTAACGAAATGAGCCTGTGGGATCAGCCGGGACAATAAACCCCCGGGCCGAAGGATAAAGCCGCATAATGGCAGACGGGCATGTTCTGCACGACTTGCAGGAAGGACTTGGATGGCACCCGGGAGGTCCTGGACACAACACAGGCTAATGCCCCTATTGAATAAAAACTCCACAGGCGTTTCCTTTTTCAATGACCTCTCATCACTTTTTCCCTGGAATTCGTTAATTAAAAGATTCGATCCAATCAAAGACACTCATTTTCAGTAATCTAATTTTTTTTTTTTATAAAATAACGAAATATATATCGTTTAATGAATAGAAAATTTAAAATTAAATTTAAAACACTCGGTAATAAGTGTCAAAGATGTATTAAAAATAAAAATTTGTAACTCCTAATTTGTAGCTCCTAATATAGACACTCAAGTTCAAATGTAAGAGTTATCCTGATGTTGATCCATGAGGGAAATGCGGATAAAGTATTAAAAATTTTAATTTTTAATTTTATTTGAAACTTATTACCTAGTGTTCTTTATTTATTTTTTTTAAATTTTAATACGTACTGTTTATAATATTTTAACTCGAGTAGTGTTTCACAAACTTTTTTGACCGCGGCCTGACGAGGTTTTAAAATTTTTCGAGACCTAATGAAAAAAAAGCATTTAAAATAAATTTTATTTTTAAATAAAAATTAAGTTATTTTTTCAATAAAGCTATATGGAAGATAAATAAAAATTAAGTTATTTTTTCAATAAAGCTATATAGAAGATTACAAACAGACACTTTGCTATACTTTACTTTACTATTCCTAGAATTAACTATTCCTAGAATCTGACTGATGTCGAAAAAATAAAATTTGTTGTGTTTTTACATACTTTTTTGGCGACCCGGCAAAATTTTTTTATTTTATTTTTACTTTCTTTTACCTATATATATATAGAGAGAGAAAGTATTGGATTTAAAAACATCAGCTTTGGAGTAATGAAACGAAAGCGCCATTAGGGAGTTGACCTTTTGTGTTGCCTATCTTCCAGCATCAAACAAAAACGAATTTCCACTGTTTTTTTTTTTTTACTTGTTTAAGCAATTTGAATGTCTCGTTAATAAATAGGAAGTGAAATAATAAAAAAAAAAAACGTCATTTTAAAACCTAAAATAATAAATATGAAATGCATTATCATTAAAAAAGATACTAATTATTATTTTTCTATGTCAAAAACTCAAACAAATTATATGTTTTCTTTACAGTTTAAAAATTTATTGCCTTAATTAACTAAAATAATCTAAAAACAATTTAACGAGAATTCCGGGTTCGAAACATTGTAAATAGATGTGATGATCACGTTTGACAGCTCTTGTTTCCAACAGGATTCTTTATAGACGTTCAACTTCCGAGTAATTTATGAAATAATATAGAAAAACGCTTAAATTACCATCGACTCCCCCAATATTTTCCCAGAGAGTGCAAAATAAAGGGGAGTTGGAGTTATTTTCACACACACACATATATAACCATTGTATCCTGTAATGTAATCTGGAATTGATGCGTGAGTGACATTAAAACGGTGACACAAATAGGTTTAGGGGGGTGAAGGGGGGAAATAAAAATACTAGCATGAGTCATGGGTCTTTAGCACATCATTTCATTAAAACAAAAAAAAAATTTAACTTTATTAAGCCACATTTTTACCCGATTATCAAATCAATAATTCAGCCCTGAGACTCATTTTAACAAAAAAAAAAAAAAAACAAAATATAAAAGCCAGGGGAGAATGGGACTTTGCAAGTCATTAATATAAAATGTTCAAAACATCTACAGTAAACCCATTTTATACCGTACATACGATATGTATATTTTATATTAATTCATTTATTTTAATTTATGCTAAAGAACGTTAGATTCTAATTATTATAATACAAATGAAAAAAAAAAAATGTTTTCATGGCAAATGACTACAGATTTTTTTACAGCCTAAAGGTTAAATGAAATAAGCTCCATTAGCTTCCCTCTCTCTTTTTTTTCTCGTTCAAATAAATAAATCTGACGTTTGATATGTCATAAAAATTCCATTTAAAATTTATCATGCAAAGTAATCATATTTATTTATTTATTATTAATTTTTATGTAAAGATTTTTGATAAAGACGATGGAAAATTTGGATTCATTTTTTAACTACCAGGTAACAAAAATATTTTTTTGTAAACAGAGATAGATTTAACTGACATTAATAAAAAATAAAGTATTGCTTGCTTCTTGAGATTTGACTTTGCTCTCAAAATTGTTTGAAGCACACTTTACTCTTGAACTTCATAAGGAAAGATAGGAGAAATGGTTGTCATGGTAACAAAATATAAATATTTTCCCATGTTTAAAAATTTTACATCTTGAATTTTAATATATCGTCGGAAACTAAATATATGTCGACACGAAAAATCTGGTGTGACAAGCACAGAACACAACTTTCGATTACCGAAGGTAAGAGAAAGTTGTGTGCTGTGCGACAGTGACTGTCGGTGTGACACCAGATTTTTCAAATTAAAATGTACCGTACTGTCGGAAACTAAATATATCTCGACAAACACTCTGGCGTGACAAACACAGAACATAACTTTTGATTACCGAACGTAAGAGAAAGTTGTGTGCTGTGCGACCAGTCACACCAAATTTTTAATTAAATAGATTTTAGATTAAAATAGTTGTCACTAATAATTAATTAAAGATGTATTTGGACGAACAATATTATCGCTTTCTTAATGAGTGTAATTAACCCCTAGCACAAATAGATGAGGGCTATCCGAATATGATTATGTGCATCATGCATAATTAGGCGTGATCCCCTGATCAGGAGAGGAGTGTTAGCGATATTCCATATTATTATAATCATCATCATCATCATCATCATCATGATGAAGCCTCACAGACTTCTTCGCAGATCCATGACTAATTCTCCTGCGTGCTCAGCTTGGAAAACTTGCGTGGCTATCTCCCGATATTACTAGTAGAGAGGATATTCGTGCGTGCATGCGTGCGTGCGTGCGTACAGGCAAACGCGTCTAATTGCCGCATTTCCTCGAACGGATATTTGACATGACATGCATTTTGCAAAACGAAACTAAAACAAGTAATGAACAATAAATAAAACTCAAAAACCAACTAAAGGAACTTGGAATTCCAGTTTAATATAGGAAGTATATAAAAAAAAAAAAAAAACCGAACGTACATGTACATATTTCCTTAATTATCTTCATTAATTATGTGGTCGACATTTTTGATAGTATAAGCCCAAGTAACTTCAAATTAAAGCAACAACCTTTATTTATTTTTTTTGTAGTAGGATAATAAAAGAGAGAGCAGCTAGTTTTCTTTTCTTTTATTAAACCCTCATTGCTGACGTTTCGGTCCTGTTTAGGGCCATCTTCAGAGCTATTAATACAGAACAATACATAATGGTCATTAAGAAAATGCGTACAGACTTATATAAATTAGGTGAATATTTACCATTAGGGTTGTCAATATAAATTTTAATTTCCATATTTCACCTATATTTAACATAGTTGGTCGAATTTTATAACAATATATATTATGATAAGTAGGTGAGATATTTTATAATGATAAAGTCTGCGAGTAAAATTCTGTGACTGTTCTATCGAGTTTAGTTTATGAATGAGGAGAAGAGAGACACTCCACGGCTAGCCACGGACTTTACCCTCCACTTTATTAGTAAATGAATGCAACTATCTTTTTAAGAGACATGCGTAGAGAGCCACAGTTGAATTATGGAGTCTCCGACCATTCATATATTCATTAATGAGACAATTAATTTTAAAAGAGACTATAATTCAACTGTGGCTCTCTACGCATGTCTCTTAAAAAAGATAGTTGCATTCATTTACTAATAAAGTGGAGGGGGTAAGAGTCCGGTGGCTAGTCGTGGAGGTGTCTCTCTTCTCCTCATTCATAAACTAAACTCGATAGAACAGTCACAGAATTTTACTCGCAGACTTTATCATTATAAAATATCTCACCTACTTATCATAATATATATTGTTATAAAATTCGACCAACTATGTTAAATATAGGTGAAATATGGAAATTAAAATTTATATTGACAACCCTAATGGTAAATATTCACCTAATTTATATAAGTCTGTACGCATTTTCTTAATGACCATTATGTATTGTTCTGTATTAATAGCTCTGAAGATGGCCCTAAACAGGACCGAAACGTCAGCAATGAGGGTTTAATAAAAGAAAAGAAAACTAGCTGCTCTCTCTTTTTATTATCCTACTACATCAACTACACAGCTATAAAAAAACCTCCAATATTAAATTTATTTTTTTTGTTTGGACGAGTTATTCTTCTAATATGTAGTTGGTAACCAAGCCTGTTTTTTTTTTTTTTATTGTACGAAACAAAGTATAGGCCTATTTAATTAGAGAATTGCTAAAATAAAAATTAGATACTCACTCATTGATTGAAATAATGAATTCTTTTATTTCATTACGTTTTTATTCTGATCGGCATCTAGAATTAGAACAAAAATTTTCAATCTTCAAATCAACACTACGCTTATCTATTATAACTTGACAATTACAAGGGTATTTTATAGCTGGTCGAATTTTAATCAGGAATAAATAACAGAAGAAATTGCAGCTAGGATTTTTTCTTTAAAAGAATATATTTATTTTCAACAGGTGACGTTTCGGCTTTGGTTAAAACCATCTTCGGAGCTATAAACCACCAAACGTTTTTCTTTTATAAATATAGTTTTACAATCACATACCTGTTGTCATTATATACATATATTTGGAATTGTATTCAGTAATGACTTTTGATATAACATTAGGAAAAAAATTTAGTTTAAGAAAAAACTTTTTACTTCTTCTATCACTAATACAATATTTCTTTTGTAATATGACTACAGGGCAGTATCAATATCATCTAATGTATTTTTATCTTAATAGTTATTTTTTATACATATTCAATTTAATCCCGGATTTATTTGATCTGTTTCTTTATTTTAGCGGCTTATTTTGAAACATTTTTAAAAGACCTCTATATAAAAGGACGGTGGTATTAAAGTCTTTTTTTTTTAATTCACCGTCCAGGTTAGGAAAATACATTAGATGATATTATACTGCCCTGGAGTCAATTGTTACTTTAGGCACAAAAGAAATATTGTATTAGTGATAGAAGAAGTAAAAAGTTTTTTCTTAAACTAAATTTTTTTTTCCTAATGTTATATCAAAATTCAATACTTAATACAATTTCAAGTAGGCCTATATTATGTATATAATAATAATATTTATTCTGATAACTTGAGAATTTAATTTTGTTTTATTAAATGTCTTGTTTTAATTTTTTTTTTTTTTTGGGCCCCCTATTTAGAGTTATTCTTCTTAAATTTGAGGTTATTTTGATTTTAGATTAGGCCTATCTCAAAGTTTAAAATTCAGAAAGACTATAATTTTTCAGGACTTCCTATTATTGTATTTAATAGCCTTTCACTTTGTTGATTTAATCCCTTTTTTTTTTTTTTTATAAATTTATTTCAAAGCTTACGACGATATTTGATTAAATTGAATGAGGCCAGCGGGTCTGGCTTGTAAGAAAAGGAACAGCCACCAAAATCTTTTAAATAAGCAGCTCCAAATAAGATAGGTAGCCCGAGAAACAAGTCTGTAAAAGACCTTAATTAAATAATAAATTATAAATAGTAAAATGGCAAGACTAGTGGCTTAAATTAAAAAAAAAAAGAAACGAATGAGAAATTCCTTCACATACATTTTCGTAAAAAGAAACAGAATGACTCGACATGCAGAGACTGCTTCCATATGAATACTACCCCTGATAAATTGACAGGCAAAGAAAATGTGATTCATATCACATATTGAATGAGAAATACAATCACATGTGTTTGATGTTACTGCTGAGCCCATCTTGAAAAGATGTGTGTGCTTTGGGAATGTGATTAATTCCGCATCTGGCCAACGATATAAAAAAATAGACCATTTCCTTTCATTCTCTAGAACTATTTTTTTGTTATTAAAATTATTATTAACATTAGTGTATAAAATTAATAATAATGAGGCTATTTTAGACAGGGGATAGGGGGCCATGAACCTTGAAAAAAACAATATTTTTCGGCATCGGCAATCTTATAAGCAAACATAAACGATCAATATTATAAGAGTTAATCGTCCATATTAATTAACTAACCCCAAGGGGGTCGGCACATTAAAGTTTTTAACAGAGATTGATGCGGCCGGGAAGAAAAAAACTAGGCCCATCGCACGGCCTGATGCTTATTGAAAACGAAGAGACTGATATGTAAAATATAGAAAAATTATCAGTCACAGCTCGGATAGCTCATGGTTGCATCCACAAGGTGTGAGCAAAATAGAAAGACAATAAAAAGCAATTATTTTCTTAGTTCTTATTTAACTCACTTGCCCAGATAGTAGAGACAAGTCAAACAAGTGACCTATTATAATTCTAAGTACGTTTAGCATAAAAAATTATTATTGGCTTGTCATTTATTACTAAGATTCAAGATATTTATATAATTTTCCTGCAGCGTTCGTTTACGAATTGTTTCCTGGTTAGTAACTAATTAGCATCTATAGGTACCATTTGGACAGGATGAAAAAAGAACCCAAAATTGATTTTTTTTATTACTTCCAGAAATAGTTAAAAAAACAGAGATGGACAAAAGGATTAGAGATCTGATCTGCAGTTCCGGGCTTTCGAGCGATCCGATCCGCTAATCCGATCTTATTTAGAAAAAGGATCGCTGTTACGATCTGCAAATCCAGATCTACAATCCGAAAATCCGCGACTTGATTTTTAGTCCTTTGAATGAATCAAAAGCTTATACAGTATTTATTAAAAAGTTAAAAATTTCAAAGGATTTCTTTTAAAAGGATCGCAAAAATCCAGGATTGCTAATCCTTCCAAAAGGATTAGATTCTTGATCCATAGAACAAAAATAATTTTGATCCAGATCCAAGATCCTCCCAAAAATAAAAAAAAGAATTTCAATCTAGATCCGAAAATCCTGAATCCGATCGGATTTAAATCCAAAAGGATCGCCATCCTGCCCATCCCTTTTAACAAATGAGAAATAAAAATTAGCGACCGATTATTCTGTTTCGGTTCGGTTTCGGCCAAAAACCAGCCGAAACTTTCGGCCAGCCCAAACCTGAGTTTGAAAAGACGGGATCAATGAATGAGATTCCACATTCGCACATTAAAAAAAAAGGTCAAATGATATGAATTTTGTTTAGTTTTAAGGAAAGGTTCAAAACAAGTTTCGGTTTCCGTTTCGGTTTCAGCTGAAAATCTTGTTTCGGTCGGATCGTAATAAAAATCCTTAAGTGATTTGGTTATTGTGATTGCCTACCTCCCAGGCGACGAAATACTTTAATAATTTATTTATGAAGCCACGAATCTATTTCTCAATGAGCTCCGAATATAATAAGCTTCGTTTATATAGTAATCGGCCCTCGGTACTAATCACGAATAGACAAAATCTCCAAAGGCAAATTCCGGTGGAGGCAATCATGATTCATCTATAGAAAAAAAAAATTGTTCTCTCCCTAACTCCGCCTCCCTTTTAGATAACTAGCTATTCACAAGCAATTCGGATAAGAATTTTTTTTCGGATAAATTTATTTTCATCCATGACGAAATTTTTCATTATTATTATTTGAGTGATGATTTTGGGCGTGTCGAGAGCACAATGCCTCGGAACATACGACTCCCACTCCTGGAGAAATTCTAGGAAAAAAAACTCTGTTTATATTTCAACAAAAAAGAAAAAAAAGTACAATAAATAAATATTTTTCCAAACTTTTTTCAAATATTGAATGAAATGAATTAATAATGAATAAATCGTTTCTTTTTTTCGAATTTCATTAATTTGTTCACTCACGAAAATAAATAAAAAAAAAAAGGATAAAGAAATAAATCAATTGTTAAAAAAAGCAAGTATTTTCTGAAGGTGTCAGGATTCGAATCCCCTTTTGCCTGTGATATTTTTCATTAATTCATTCCTTCTCTCTCTCCCTCTTACCAGCTATTTAAAAAAAAAAACGCCATTAAATAAAAAATGGCTTTCTTTTGTGGTTTCACTTATATACTTTATTTATTAGAAATAAAAAATTAACGTCCTTCTTCGATCTAAATTCCTTTTAGGCAATCAAAATCTATATTTGGACAAGTCTTCTTCCTTTGACGGTGTTTAAACAAGATTGACGTGTACAAGTAAAGAAATAAAAAAGAATTTTTAAATTAATAATCAAATAACGATTTTAATTTCAATTAAAATATTTAAAAAAAAAAGAAGAGAAAACAATTTAGATGTTTTAATTATTTCTATGAGAGCAGTAACTGGCGGTGTGGTCTACAATATTCTGGATTATATTATAATATTGGAATTATATTCTACCCCCTTCATCCATAAATGAATTTATATTAAAACATCTTCAGTGAAGGATATAGTTCTTTGGCGATCCTTCATCTTCAGTGCAGGGTATAGTTCTTTGGTGATCCTTCGTCTGGTGTCTTTAAAATTTTGTATGAAGAGAGGAGGAAAGACGAGCATTCAATTGTTCGTTCAAGACTTTTGCTGTTTTATTTTTCCCTTCAAATCATCCTCTGAAACCAGCAACAACTCATATATTATCTAGTATAAGGCTATTTTATGGCTGGTGGAATTTGTATCGAAATGAAAGTTAGAAGAAACGCAGCCAGAATTTTTTCTTTAAAAATATCTGTTAAAATATATTTTTAAAGAAAAAATTCTGGCTGAGTTTTCTTATAACTTTCATCCCTGATTCATATATTATCATTTGAAGAAAGAAAGAAATCACTAAAGGCGGCTACACACGTAACTGCAAACTTGACAAGCATGCATGTGCAATCTTTTTGTACAAGCAAACTGTAGCGTGTGTAGTTGCGCAAGCATTTTAATTGTTCAAGCCGCTTGATGATCGATTGAATTTTAATCATGCACAAGCATATTTGCGCAAGCAAAACTCCCCGCCATTTTATAGACGCCTTGAAATTTGAAATTTATTTAAAATATACTAATTCATTTAAAATTTCAATTTAAATATTAATATTTATTGTGTCTCTGTTTAAAGCAAGTGAGTATTTCTTGATATCTTCGAATAAATAACCTTCCGAATTTGACATTTTTAGGTTAATTTTCGGCATAAGCTACACAAGCATGCTTGTGTCGAAGGGAATCTGTGCATGCTGGTAAAAAAAGATTGCACACGCATGCTTGTCAAGTTTGCAGTTTCGTGTGTAGACGCCTTAACTCTCACTTCTAATATATTATATTTATTTATTAAGTTCTTTTTAGGCATCTTTGGCAATTTAGAACCCATCTCTATTTATTTCATAATGATTGGTAGCCAATTTAATGGAAATAAAAGTTTTCATTTGGAACGGAAAGCTAACCCGGAACCAAGAAGCTCTCTGAGCAGGGATGAGGTATCGAAAAAAAGTATCGATACTTGTAGTTGGTATCGAAAGGAAAGTATCGATATCAGTAAGTATCGAGTATTTTTTTAAAGATGAGTATTTTTTCTTTTTTTACAGTCTTTTCGGTATATTGGGCATCTGACGTAGATCAAAAGGCACACTGGAAGATCAGTGCGATATATGCCACTGTCCTCAAGACTAATGAGCACCAGGAGAATAGGGTGAATCGCAGCGTGCGAGAGCATCGTCACGGGTATTTTTTTTTCTTTTTCACGGGCTTTCTCAACCAAAATACGGACTCCATAGTCTATCCAAATAGTTTATAATTTGGCTTTTTTAAAGAAGACTTCATTGGACTAGCAAGATATTCTACTGAGAGGCATAGAGAGAGAACTGTGTTATTTAAATAAATAAATTATTCAATAGCTTTTAAAATTATCAATGTTAACATATCTAACATCAGCCTTATTTTATATAACAAAAAAGAAATCATGGTGATAATCGATATAAAAATTCCATTAGTATAGCAATTACGTTAAATTATACTAATCGTCTATCTTTCCAATAAAATTTCTATTTTCCTAAAGCCCAAATGAATGAAGAGGTCATCTAGTCCGGCAAATAATTATTCAATTTAATTAAATTCAACAAAATTGTTAATTGTGTTACAAAGCGAAATGTAAATTAATTGGATAATCTTATTACCTCTATTACTGACAATTAGTTGAGGAGGGTAATAATATGCAATTTCCATATTTTTAAGAGCCGTTTATGATGAAATAGTCAAAACTGTTCGTTAATTCAAGCAATTATTTTGGCTGGCCAAACAACGAATTTTGATGTGTATGGTGAATTAAACTAAATTAAGACTTGAATTATATATAATTTAACAAATTTTTCAAGGTGAGAGATGATCACAATTTGAGGAAAATTTAATGCAATTAATGATTGATTATGTATTTATGGAAATTTTATACTTTAATAATAATAATTCATATTCTAATATCTGAGTTTTAATCAAAATTAAATGGAAAAATAATCAAACCCTAGGGCCGTTTCCGAGAGCAAATTTGATTCCATTTAATAAAAAAAGTTTTTATTTAAAATGCACTAAAAGAGAAAAATAAATTTATAAATGCCTTTCTTCCTTTAAGCCCCGGATTCCTATGCATTTGCATATTCTATTTGCAAAGCAAGTACGTCCCGGAAAACCAATTTTCCATCCGAATCATGCCCCCTTGGCACTACGGTTCAAATTTTTTATTGCATATTTGTTGAATATTGCATAAAGTTGCATATTTAAAATTTTTTGCACTCATTTTAATACGTTTGCTGCATATTTAGGGGTTTTTACGGAATAAAAATCCTGGCTTTAATTATAAATTACAAAAAAGTTATTTTCCTCTTTTTAGTGGAAATAAAATCGTTTTTTTTTTTTTAATTAAATCAAAGTTACTCAAAATTTCTCATGTTAACCTTGACCTAATGCTTCTGGTGTACCAAAGGTCGTGGGTTCGCATCATGTCCCAGGCCTAAAAATTTATTTCAATCGGATTGGTTATCAATCTATTGAATAAATAGGTCTAAATGGCCTCAGATGCCGAAAAAGACCTTAAACAAATTTGAAAAAAAAAAAAAAAAATGAATTTCTCAATGTCTCTCATTAAAGTTGATTCAAATTTATGAATTTGTTTCCTTTTAACTTATATTCTTTAAGGTTGTTCGGATAGTACATCGTAAGTCATAATAGAATCTAAATTTTTTTAAATAAATTAAAAATTTGAATGCCAAAATTCCTTATTATAATTTAGTCGGACCTATCATAGTTTATAATTGGATTAGTTAATAATTTAATTACCAAAAATAATAAATGAATGACTTTCGACTTACAGTTTTTCACGTAATATAGAACTGGCAACATTCATTCATCAACTATCTATTTTAAATCTTAAACCTAAATTTTATTTTATTTAATATATTACAATGTTTAATCAAATCAGTTTAAACACAATGACGATTTGCGAGAAAATATTGAAAATTGAAAAAAATGTATCTGACATAGAGAGAGATTATTTTATGCGAGTTCAGCTGGCGACTCTCGAGAATTCATTATTTTTAATATTACGACTGTCATTTTGAGAATTTTTTGACTTTCTTGTTAAAATATCTTTGTAGACTTTTGTTTTATTTTTAACTTTTCCTCGAAGTGAATTAATAAATTTTTTGTTTTTTATCATTTCACAGATGCCTATATAATTCGATATGTTTGTCGTTTTCCCCATACACATGTTATTTCAATTTTTTAAAATTAATTTCACGAAACCCGCAGATCTCTTCAAATTTTATTTTAAGTATTTGATAGTGATTACATATTAAAATTGCTTTTACACCAAAGCTTTTCCAACAACCTTAAAAGAGATAACATTTTTTATCAACTAAAAGCTGTTTAAAATTGAATAATTTTGCACTTAAGTATTCAATTCAATGGGAACATTTTTTTCTCCAAGAAATTAGAAAAAGATCTAAAAATGCGGTGTTTTTTGAAGAATTCACATTCTTCTGTAGCTTAGGTCGGAAGCTGGAGTAACCAAAATTCAACCAATCTATTATTAGAATAATTTCTCTGAAAGCTTATGCATAATTAGATTATAATAATTAGAAATACGTAATTTAATTCTTTAGGTTTTAAATGCCCTTGAAACACCTTTGTATTATTGCTGTTTTTCACTCTACAAAATTTCAGAGTGAAAAACAGCAATAAAATACAATAATACAAAGGTGTTTCAAGGGCATTTAAAACCTAAAGAATTAAATTACGTATTTCTAATTATTATAATCTAATTATGCATAAGCTTTCAGAGAAATTATTCTAATAATAGATTGGTTGAATTTTGACTCATTTAGAAAGGTTTGAATTATGAATTTGAAGACAATGTTATTTTAAAAAAATTCAAAATAATTGTATATAAAAATACAATAAAATTTTATTTTGACGATTGAATTGTAGCTATATAAAAAAAATTCAATTTTTTTTTTATTTTTATACTTTACAAATAACCGTAATTTCATTTTTCTAGCGCAATGATCTTTTTTCTTTTTTTTTTTTTTGTAATAAAAATATTTCTCAGTCAGGAAAATCTGTAGCCTGGGGAAAATATGACCGAGAATCTCTGGGATAAGGAAGGGACAAAGGGGGACAGGAACACGAAGCTGTTTTTATAACGTCATCTTTTTCTTGGTCCAGTCGAGCCCGGATTACATTTCCCCTTGCTCTTGACAAAGGGACAAGTTTATAACGAGATTGGAGGAGGCTGTAGCAGCCTGGACCAAATCTGGCTCCGGGCTCCAGGACTAGGAAAATGTCTCCGAGGCATGATATTGGCTCGCATCTTGTTTATGTTTTAATATTTCTAAAAAAAAAAAAAATATTTTCTTTACTTCTAATAATAATCCTTTTGAGTGAGCTGGAAAGGGAAAGTTTTACTTGTCATACCTCTGACTTGAGAATATTTAAAACTTCCCTAACTTTGAGAATTTAATAGCACACAAATTTTTTTTTAATAAAACACGACACTTTTATTATTTTAATTAAATAAGAATAAAAAAAATCCAAGGATTTAAAAGTTGCGACAAAGTGGCCTAATTTCTTCTAAATAAAAATCGGACCTTTCGTACTTTAGGTTGTAATCTTGTTTAATTATAAGATGTTCCTTTTCTATCTCACGGGTACAGCATTTTCAAATATTCAGTTTACCGGAGAGACATCCCCACCCCCCAACCCCAACGGCCCCGGCCCCCACCCCACCCTATTTTTTTATTTTATTAAAAAAAAAATAATAAAAAAAAAAACCACCCCCCCTATATTTTTTTTTTAATTATCAATTATTATCTTAAAATATATAATGGCCTGGGTTGCCAAAAAGAAAGGGTGGGTGGGGGGGGGGGGGGGGAGGGGGAAAGAGAAAAAAGTGTTTTTAAAAAAAAAAAAAATATATAGTTGTAAGTTTGTATTGTTACTTGTTCTAGTGACCGAGGACTTATGTCCCTCCTCAGGCCGTTAAACTTACATAATAATAGAGATAAAAAAGAAATGATTTTGTCTATTAGGTGAAGGAAGGTTTAGTAATTTCACAAAATAAATTTATATTTTTAATCCACATCTCCGACGTCAGTCACAATCTTCTTCAATATCAAAAATTATATAAAATTTGATACGTAATCAATAGGGTGGGCCCAAAAACCTCATTTTTTATTTATTTAATTAATTAATTAATTATACAGGCAAAAAAAAGAAAAAAAATCATCAAAATCGGTTGACATCTTCCGGTCGCTCAAAGGACCCAAATTTTGGCAAAATATGAAAAAAAAAACTTCATTTTTGCGATTATTTTTTAATTTTTGAATTCACACCAAAATAAAACATAATGTTCTTATGTTCAAAAAAATAAAATACTGTAACTGTTACGTTAAAAAAAGTATATTAAAGATATTTAAAAAAAAAAACTCGTAAAAATGTAAATTTTTTATTATTTTGGCAAATTTTGGGACTTATGAGCGACCAGAAGATATCAGATGATTTAAACCAAATTAAAAAACTATGTTTTTAGGCTCTTTTTGAAGACGTCACAAACTATTACATTACAAAAACATCTAATTCAAAAATTTAAAAAAAAAATTGCAAAAATGAAGATTTTTTCATATTTTGTCAAACTTTAGGGCCTATGGAAGATGTCATCCGACTTTAATAATTTTTTTTTCCTTTTTTTTTGATATATATAATTCTCAACTTTTTTGCACTATTATCAATACAACTTCGAAATAAAAAAAAATGAGTTTTTTCGGCCCACCCTAATGCATATAACTGTATGTAGGCCTTTATTAATTTACTTATTTTAAGATTGATTGTATATATAACTTATGATTAAAAATTTTCAAATAATTATTTTTGATGAATTATTTAGACTTGTAAAATAATTAAATAAATAAATAAACAGACCTCAATCATACAAATGAATCAGTCCAATCGAAAATAGAGATATTGAATAAACAGACTAATTGGGTTTGCAGATTTTTATTTATTTTTCCCCAGTCTCTCTCTCTCTCTATATATATATATATATCTATATATAATTATAAGTTGGGGTGATTGATCGAATTTGGGCGCAGAGTTTCCCGACATTTAATAAACGAATAATGAACCTGAAGTTGGCTGAATTTCACGGGAGGATGGGATAATGGTGGGAGGGGTTCCCAAGGGAAGGAAATAAATGCTCGCAGCTGTTCCCCACTAAGTACAATGTTTAAAGTGGATTCTCACCCTGCAAAAAGAGGGGACTACAAGTCGAAGTCTGCCATTGTTCGCACATTTGTACTATTTCCTCCCAAGTCAATATTCCCCCACTCGCTAACATACGAGTTATTATTATTATTACTGCCAGTTCGTCTTTGGTCTCCGGCCCCTCTTTAATAAAATTTATTTAATTTATAGCATTCATTTAGCAACCCTACTGTCCATCTACCACTTAATTTTTTTTTTTTTTTTTACTGAATTTATATCAAGATCGTTAAATTTCTGAATTCAAAGATAAGCAACTCATTATTATAGATGAAAGACTTAATCTTTCATTGTGTTGGTGAAAGCATTAAAAATAATTATGTTTTACAAACAAAATTTGTCATTCTATTTCCTTGCCTTAAATCCCTATTGTTGTTACGAAACTTGACAAGAAAAATTATTTAAAATCTTATACTTGATGAGATTACTTGTCTCTAATTAAAGGCGGATGAAGGGCTGATTTTAGAAAGAAAAATATCTTGATAAGGTTTTTTTCTTTTTTTTATTGGAAAACTTAGCTATGGCAGACCAATAGGGTAATAGAAGAAATACTAGCCCTAGTTCGGGTAACTCGTATTCGCTAGCCTTGTACACACAATTTATAAGCCACGGAGTGAAATTCATCAGTCTATATCAGTTTTTAAATTCTGACTATAAATTTGATTTGCTCAAAATTTATATTAGAATTTTTCTTCTTTTTCTTATTAAACTTAAGACTGTTATTCAGTTATTACGCATACTAGGGGTACCACATTTTTTTACTGCTGCTCTAAAGAGGAGAGTGGGTTCAACAGTTTTTTACATAAACGAAAAAAGGCTATTGTTTCTTTTTGTTTTCTTAAACAAAGGGGTGGACAATTTTCTTGCTATTGGTCAAAAACTTGATTACTAAATACTTTAATCAGAAGCGTATATAAGAGAGAGCCGAGGCCCCCCCCCCCCCCGAAATTTTAGGAAACTCGTATACAAAAAAAAAAGGTCAAATGATATTCGCAACAGGGAAAAAGTAAAAATGGAGTGATTTGAGTTTTTTTTTTTTTTTTATTTATTTATTAGGCAATAGGCAGCGCCATCATGCCTTCATCCAATTTTTTCATTGTACATAATTTCAAAAATAAAAATATATATCCCCCCCCCCCCCCCCACCTTTTTTCCTCCATCTCCACACCCTTTACAAAATGTGATTTGAGTTACAAAGGAAGAATTTACTAAAAAAAAAAAAGGTAAAACTGGAAAAATTTGGATTAAAAACAAAAATTTAGAGGGCCCGGACTCCTCGGGGTAATCCGGTAATTTAGAAATATTTTTTTGAATGGGGAGGAGGGAATATTTAATAAGGAGTCGGGCTCCCCCCCTCCCAAAAAAAAATTCTATATACTCCCCTGACTTGATCTTGAATGTACCTACCCGAGTAAAAATGATTAAAAATGATCGAGGGATCCACACGCCAGCAGCTAGACTGCATAGTGAACTTTTAGGCACACACAGGGATCCACACGCCTGCACCAGAGACACACACAGTAGATCGAAATAAGTGTCACACTGTGTGTGCGGGCGTGTGGATCCCTGTGTGTGCCTAAAAGTTCACTATGCAGTCTAGCTGCTGGCGTGGGGATCCCTCTAGCATTTTTAATCATTTTTACTGGGATAATTGTCAATAAGAAAACTGGCGCAATCAGTGTTTGTGCACCAAATCTTTGGTCGATATAATTTATAAAATTTATATGTAGATTATTTATTTTAATTATTACTAGAGAAAATTTTTTCTTTTAATTAGGGCCTAATAGAAACTCAAAACCTTTTTTTTTTATCCCCCTTTCGAAATTAAGCTTATTAAGCTGCTGAACATGTTATGGAAATTAAAATATTAATCCTATAGGAATTTTAATAATGACATGCATAGGCCGCATTAAGTTTTATTTAAAAACTCGATTTTAAAATTATAACTAAAATTAATAATAATAATAATAATAAAAAAAATGTTTAATATTTAAAAAAGCTTCTAAGTCCATTATATTTTTTTCCTTCCTCCTCTATGACCGGTTAATACTCTTAAAAGTTATATAAAAATAAAATAATTAAAAATAAGCAGCTGCTCTCTGTTTTATTGACATAATTTTCACAAGGAATAATAAGATTGTTTGTACTAAAGCACTTTGAGGCAGGTACAAATAAAAAACTTAAAGGCAAGCGTTAATTATATTAATATTATTATTTGAAATTCCTATCGGGATCCCTGTTTATTTAGGTGCTTCCGTGCACGAAGACTTACACACACCTCAAACCCAACCGGGCCTCTGGCCTCAATCGGCACCCCCATGAAGTTACATTATTTCCTATCTCTAACTCCTCCTCCTGCGTTCGTTTCTAGCTCTTGAACTAATCCTTATTTCTGTTCCAGTTCCTTATATCCAACCTCTTCTATGCTAGGGAGGATGTCCTAGTTTGAGGAGGGACTCCCTCAGCACCGGCGTGTAGCCTGCTCCTTTCGAAGAATGCATCACTGAGAGAGAATCCTTCTTTCCCTTCCACAGGACGGGATGTCACAGCAACTCCCTCTCCTCGTAGAGTGGAGGGTTTTGTGGTGAGATCATATATTCCAATCCAGTGCCTGCTTGAGCATTTGTTTTTTTTGTTTTTGTTTTTTAATTCCCCTTTTTCGGCTTCAGATGCCATTAGGGTTTTAAATATACATATTATTATAAATTTATAATACCGATGGCTACCGGGGACGTTCTACACGCTGATTTCTGGGGGTCACCAATCCCAGGTTTCGCCGCGCTTGGCATTGCTTAACAGCAACGATTGCGGTGACTGTTGCTCTACTCCTTTGCCAGGCCCCCCGGCTGAGTATTTGTGTACATCAAATAATCTTTTTATTTAATGAAAAATCCCGCACTCCCAGGATTTGAACAGAGATCTTCTTTGTAGAGGCTAACATTCTAGCCCGTTACACCAGCGAGCCCCCAGCAAGCATTAATAAAGAGCTTAGGTGATATGGAACCTTGTGATTTTTAGAGTTTTTTACTTATTAATTAAAAAAAAATAATAATTTATCACACACACTCCACTCCAGTTTATTATTTATCTTGTGTAAATGAGTCTTGGCTTCCGGGGTTATTTCTCCACAGTAGACTTAGCTAAGTTCTTTTAAGAATTTTTTTAATCTCTCATATAGCAATAATATTTTAAAAAATTCGTACATATTTTAGACCCGTGTGGCAAGGTTTAATGTTTTTTTATTATCCATAAAAACACATTTAACAAGGTGAAAAAAATTAAATTTCCTTAAGGTGGCGTGGTGTTACCTCCATTTTCTCTATTGCCGAGGCCAGTAAAATTTATAAACATTAATAAACTATAATTAATGTAACTTTTTGTAACAAGTTATAACAAATAGTTATTAGGCTATAACAATCTCCGGTGAGGCACCGGATGTCAAAAAAAAAATTATCAATTTTTTAAACTTCATTATGAAATTGAATTCACATCATGTAAGAAAGAGCGAAAAAAAAAATTGAATCATTAAAGCTTGAAGGGCAGACAGACAGACAGACCAACAAGTATGAAGCCATGCGCCTGCAAGTTATATCATCATCAAGATCACTGAGTCAGAATTGTCGGTCGAAGGGCAAAGCAGGAGATGAAAAGGGATACCCAGAAGGAAATTCGGATGAGAGAAAGAGAGAGTGCATATGTTGAAGGAAATTGTGAAGGGACAGTTAGTTTCGGTGTCATTTTAGGGACGAGTACTTATTAGCCCATGGCAACATGGCGGCCATCAGACACATTCCCACTTAGAACAACACAAGTGGAGAACGTCGCCATCAGGCTGTCGGTCTGTGTGTGTTCCCTGGTTTAATTTCACTTTTGTCCATCAACTCGAATCACACAATTAAGGTCAGCCGCTCGTCTCTAAAAGCAACATTAAAACATTCAAATCATTAAGGGTTCTAACAAAAAAAAAAAAAAAATATCATTTGAAACAGCCGTTCAACCTTCCCTCTTAAAATATTTTATCAAATCAATTAGATTAAAAAAAATCTGGTGTGACTGGCGCACAGCACACAACTTTCTCTTACCCTTCGGTAAGAGAAAGTTGCGCACTGTGCTGGTCACACCAGATTTTTTGTGTCGAGATATATTTAGTTTCCGATAGCACCTTAGTTTCAAACTTGCATTTTAAATGTTGACTGCTTCAAATAAACTATGGTTATTTTTCAAAATTTTAATCTCATATTTGGACATTTTATACACAATATAGAATCGTAAATAAATACAAAATTTCATAAGAATTGGAAAAAAAAATTTTAAATGCCTAAAAAGTTCTAAAGGGGACCCCTTTTGAATCGAAATTAACATACAAATCCCTATAGGAAATTAACATTGTTCCTATGCGAAGATAAGGTGGAAAGGGAATTTAAAAAGAGTAGAGAGAGACGATAATGTTTGCAAGTGAGAGAGAGACATATATGTTTTCTTGGAAACAATTAAAGACACAAATAAATTTTAAAAAAATGGGAATTTAAATAATAATTGATTTTTAATCTAATAAAAAGAAAAAGATTTAAATTCCGTTACCATGGCAACCATTTCTATCTTTCCTATGAAGAACAAGAGTAAAGTGGTCTTCAGAAGATTTCAACGGCAAAATGAGAATATACATTTTAAAGAGCATCTAAAAAATAATTGATTTTTGAATTTTAAAAAAATCCTTGGAGGGAATTTTGAGAAAATCGAAAAAAACTGAAAAAGTACATCAGTAAAGTACTAGTACTTTTTGGCCGATTTTGTTCAAAAGCTTATTTTGAGCGTGTGGGAAGGTACCTAAGTTAAATATAAAATTTCAATCCGGTAGCTCAATTCCTTCATGCTAAAAATCTGTCCACACATACAGACACACGCACGCACGCACACACACACACACACACACACACACACACACACACAAGACCAATTTGCGGGACCCACTTTTTTGGACTCAGGGGACCTCAAAACATGTATATCCATCAAAATCTCGACATCGAATTTTTGACATGATCGCAATACTTTCTCTCCTATATATTTCATATATAGGCTAAGAGAAAGTAAAAATGAATTTTCATAATCGAAATTATCAATTATATTAAAAGGAGGGTTTGGATTTGAGTGGAGGAGGGAGATAGATTGAAAATGAAGGAGAGAAAAAAAAAATTTTTAATTGAATAAAATGAAAAATAAACTCTTACGGCTACCAGATTATTTGAGTCTGAGTGAAGATGACCGTCATTTGAATAGATCTCCAACGGGATGAAAGAAAATGAGATTGTATTGTACAGGAAAACAATAAAAGTAATTATCTGAAAATTATTTCAAAATATTTAAACATATTTTCACTTTTCAATTATTTGAAAGGAACATAGCCTTATTACTCGAATGCAAATAAAAAAAATAATTTTCTCAAATAACTGAGTATTTTATTTGTAAAAGGCTTACATTTTTATAAATAAGGCATTCGACTTATAATAATACAAAATATGACCTTCATCTCTTCGAATTTTATTTTTATTTCAAAAATTTTGCAAAAATATTTTACAGAAGCCGTTTCCAAAAAAAAAAAAAAATTGCCCCCTCCCCCCCCCCCCCCCCAAACAAAAAAAAACAGCTTATTTTCACGGGCCAGGGTGATTCCAGCCTCGTAGTTTAATTCCTTTATGCTTAAAATTGCACACAGACAGACACACACACAAACAGACAGACAGACCATGTCGCGAAAACCACTTTTTTTGGATTCAGGGGACCTATATGCATAAAAATCTCGACTCCGAATTTTTGACATGTATCCAATACTTTCTCTCTATATATATACATGTATATTAACATATACGTATAGGCATAGGCGCCGGAACTGGGAGGGTGGCAAGGGTACATTGCCCCCCCCTGGAATCCTATAGGAGGGGGCAGAGGGGGGGGCAGTATGTCTTTTATTTCATTTATTTTTAAAAATGATACATTTTTACTTTTGAAAAATAAAATCTTCAAATTAAAAAAAATTAAAAGAGTAAGAAATTCATTTTTTTCAAAATATTTTATATAGACCCTATTGTATTTCTAATTTCTAAAAACATATTACTTAAATTATTTTAATTTTCTAAAAAAAAATTTTTGCCCCTCCTCCTGATTCAAATTCGTTCCGGCGCCCCTGCATATAGGTAATAGAAAATAATATTCAGATTAAGGGGCAAGTTATTTTATCGGACATGGTTTCTTTTTTTCTTTGAATAATTAATATGTTAATTGTTTTTCAACCATTTTTACTTTCTCGTACCCTATATATGAAATATATAGAGAGAGAAAGTATTGCGATCATGTCAAAAATTCGATGACGAGATTTTGATGGATATACATGTTTTGAGGTCCCCTGAGTCCAAAAAAGTGGGTCCCGCAAATTGGTCTCTCTCTCTCTGTGTGTGTGTGTGTGTGTGTGTGTGCGTGTGTCTGTATGTGTGGACAGATTTTTAGCATGAAGGAATTGAGCTACCGGATTGAAATTTTATATTTAACTTAGGTACCTTCCCACACGCTCAAAATAAGCTTTTGAACAAAATCGGCCAAAAAGTACTAGTACTTTACTGATGTACTTTTTCAGTTTTTTTCGATTTTCTCAAAATTCCCTCCAAGGATTTTTTTTTTAAATTCATAAATGAACTATTTTTTAGATGCTCTTTAAAATGTATATTCTCATTTTGCCGTTGATATCTTCTGAAGGCCACTTTACTCTTGTTCTTCATAGGAAAGATAGAAATGGTTGCCATGGTAACGGAATTTAAATCTTTTTCTTTTTATTAGATTAAAAATCAATTATTATTTAAATTCCCATTTTTTACTTTCTCTTAGCCTATATATGAAATATATAGGAGAGAAAGTATTGCGATCATGTCAAAAATTCGATGTCGAGATTTTGATGGATATACATGTTTTGAGGTCCCCTGAGTCCAAAAAAAGTGGGTCCCGCAAATTGGTCTGTGTGTGTGTGTGTATGTATGTGTGTGTGTGTGTGTGCGTGCGTGCGTGTGTCTGTATGTGTGGACAGATTTTTAGCATGAAGGAATTGAGCTACCGGATTGAAATTTTATATTTAACTTAGGTACCTTTGAAGAATCTCAAAATAAGCTTTTGAACAAAATCGGCCAAAAAGTACTAGTACTTTACTGATGTACTTTTTCAGTTTTTTTCGATTTTCTCAAAATTCCCTCCAAGGATTTTTTTTTTAAATTCATAAATTAACTATTTTTTAGATGCTCTTTAAAATGTATATTCTCATTTTGCCGTTGAAATCTTCTGAAGACCACTTTACTCTTGTTCTTCATAGGAAAGATAGAAATGGTTGCCATGGTAACGGAATTTAAATCTTTTTCTTTTTATTAGATTAAAAATCAATTATTATTTAAATTCCCATTTTTTTTAAATTTATTTGTGTCTTTAATTGTTTCAAAGAAAACATATATGTCTCTCTCTCACTTGCAAACATTATCGTCTCTCTCTACTCTTTTTAAATTCCCTTTCCACCTTATCTTCGCATAGGAACAATGTTAATTTCCTATAGGGATTTGTATGTTAATTTCGATTCAAAAGGGGGTCCCCTTTGGAACTTTTTACGCATTTAAAAATTTTTTTTCCAATTCTTATGAAATTTTGTATTTATTTACGATTCTATATTGTGTATAAAATGTCCAAATATGAGATTAAAATTTTGAAAAATAACCATAGTTTATTTCAAGCAGTCAACATTTAAAATGCAAGTTTGAAACTAAGGTGCTATGGGAAACTAAATATATCTCGACACAAAAAATCTGGTGTGACCAGCACGGTGCACAACTTTCTCTTACCGAAGGGTAAGAGAAAGTTGTGTGCTGTGCGCCAGTCACACCAGATTTTTTAAATACAAATATAAAAAAAATTAAAAAAAAAATGGATTTTTTATTTGATCTTTTCTTTATTCTTTTTCCTTTCCCTCCATCGTTAGTAAATTCGCGATCATCAAATAGGCACGGCCTTATCTTGAATTTCGAAGGAAATAAAAAGATCAATAAAATAAATGAAAATGAAATTACTTCAACAAAATAGTAATAATAATAACAAAAAATATTAGATTCTCTTTTATAATAAAATTCATTTATTTTAGTATAAACTAATAAAATCTCCATTTTAGAGTTGCCTTTTCAATAATATAAATTTTTTTTTTTACTATTTGTGAGCAAAATAACAATGAAGTTGAAGTTGATTACTTTGATATAAAACAAATATCAATATTCGGGCCATAAATGATAAAAGTTAAAACTGATAATGTTAAAAGTTGATCCGAAATAAAATATAGGCCATTGCGTTTTATATCAAAAGATTTTATATCATTCTGATTAATAAAAATGGTTTATTATTAAAAAAAAAAACTAACTTAAATAATTTATTACTCGTTTATGTATTAAATAAAATAAGGGATTACATACATTTTTTACCCCCCCTCCCTTTAACCTCTTACTAGAGAGGCAAAAAAGTCTCCTAAAAAAGTTGCTACCAATTTTATGAATAAGGGTATGAGAAAGTAAGCGTATATAAAATGGGCATCTTTAATATCTGTAAAGAAGGTCAAGGTCTTTGGAATTTAATCAAAACTAAAATAGTGTATAATAATATATATTGGCAATTTTTGAGAAAATTTAAAAAAATGAAATATAATAATTTTTAATAAAATGGTGTGATTGAACGCACACAGATCTTTTGATTTATTTATTTTATTTTTAATTTTTTATTAAATTTAAATGATCTCAGGGCCTTGGTGTAGTGGTCAGTATGCTGGCCATTTATACCAAGGGTCGTGGGTTCGCATCCCGTCCCATGCAACAAAAATTTATTTAAATTGTATCGGCCGAGATCAGGGCCGGAGCTACGAGATTTTTAAGGGTGGGGGGGGCAAAATTTAATTTGCCGCCCCTTAAAAATTTTTTATACGAAATTTATATCATTTTACCTTTTTTTAGTAAATCTTTCTTTAATTACCGCCCCCTGATATCTGCCACATGCACCCACTGCCCCCCTAGATCCGGCCCTGGCCGAGATGTTAGAGCTTTTGACAAATGTTTATATTGATAACCTAAAAGCCAAGGGGAACGACTTCGGATTCCAAGCAGTCCGATGAATTTAAATATTTAAATCATTTGAATATCAAACGATTTAAATAAATGTGCATAGACCCCAATATATTTCGTATTTAATTAATAAAGGGAAGTGTCGTTTAAAGCCTAAGGGCTCGTCAACATATTAATTAAAGCCTTTTTTGACGATAGATATTCTAATCCCATCCTCACATACGAAGAAACCCCCCTACAAATATTATGTCACAACATAGAACTACCCCCCTCCCGAAACCGAAACTTGTTTTAAACTTTTTCTTAAAATTTTTAAACAAAATTCATATCATTTTAGCTTTTTTTTGTAGCTAAATTTTGATGTCCCGCTTAGAGACACCCCTGGGTCCCCCATGTCACAATTAGTAACGGTTTTGGGCCGACCCCTCCCCCCCCCCCCCCCCCCCCCCCTAACGCATTACGTAATATGTGGGGACTCCTAAGATGCCGAAAAAACTTTAAAAAATATAATTAATAAACATTTTTTAAATTTATTAAAGGTCTTTTTCGGCATTTGAAGCCATTTATATAAACCCGTCCCTAATTTTTCATTAAAAAAAAAAAAAAAAATTAAAAAATTGGAAAAGTAAATCTTCAAAAGAAGTTTAAAAAAAGTTGAAAGTTGTTTTTCAAAATTTTCATAGTTTTTCAAAAGTAAATAAAAACAAAGTTTCAAAATAAATTTAATGATTTATGATTAATGAGGATATCTAATGAAATTAAATAAGTCTTTAAAATAAAGACATTTTTGCGCTCTCAATCTATGCAAATTCTGATTACGCCCGGATAAATGTTTTCAATTTACTGTAGGCTTCTTTTTTCCTTTTCCACAGTGCCGGGCTAACCATTAGACGGCCACCCCTCCGTGATTCAGCCTTGGCCAGTTTTCTTCAACCTACAATCTCGGTGAGTAATCATTCCACTGTCAAGGTTACCGACTAAATTACCTACACCTAATCATTATGTTAGTCTAAGAAATATATAGAGAGCGATTGTCAGATTAGGGCGTAAATAGGAACATTTATAACATATGCTGAATATTTATGGCAAAAATAATTTTATTAGAAACCCTTTAAGTGATTTATACGATTAAAGGAAATCCGAATAAGCCTCTCGAGAAAAGGAGATGAAAAGACGTTTTTTTATCCTCTTTAATGGCGCATTTGGGATAAAAAAAAATCCTTGACTCGGGGAGAGGTCAGAAATTCAAAAAAAAAAAAAAAAATGAATTTAATTTCCTTGTCATAATTTAAATAAATCACGACCTCTTTAGAGGATGACTATATTTAATTAATATCCATCAAATTATCATAATTTTTCCATTAATTTGAATGAAAACTCTCTTGGAATTGGACTGCGTATCCAGATTAATTAATTAAGACTAATCATCATATAGAAAGGCCTCTCCAGATAAAATTATTCACCTCAAAAATAAACTGATGTGGCCAACACATCGACTATACTCTATCATTATTATCCCATTCAAGGAAAAAATATCCTTTAATCAAAGTTTCCCTGAAATAAAAGTTTGTAGTCCCTTGATGCCATTAATAAAAATACGTAGTTTATTTTATGGAACTTTCAATATCTTCAGAAATAAAAAATATTCTTTAAGGTGCGCGTCTCGGGGTGCTAATTTTGGGAGATTCCAGCGGCCACAATTTTGAAGCTATCGACCTCAAATTTTTTTAAAATTAAAGCTATTTAAAATATCTACAACTTATAGAAGCGCTTTTTTTGATTTTCAAAAAAATAAAATTTTTTTTAGATTAATCGCATTAAATAAAAGATATTAAAAAAAGCTCTATAAGTTGTAGATAATTAAATTAGTAATCATTGTGTTAAAGAATAATTAATTTTCTACCCTTAATTAATTACCTGGAAGCTCTAGAATGAAATGGAATAAGTCCCTTATATTCCTATGGGGAACACTAACGCCATCTCTTGCCACCTCGAGTCAATCGTGTTTTAACGGTTTTTCGAGACGCGCACTTTAATCGTTTCCGAGAATATCAAATCGATTCCAAAATCGAAAATCGACTTTTCGAGTGCTTTTCCATCCCTAGAGGGGATCTGGAATGTATAGTCGAGGAGCAATGTTCAGTTTTCAAAGTAACTAGGTTTAATTCTTTATTTATTTGTAAAAATTTTATCAAATCAGTAAATTAGCAAAAAGCTCAAGTGCCTGATTATATAATCTGTCTAACGTCATTCATATGGGTAACATATGCAAATAAAATCATCAAGATAAATTTCAATTAAAATAGTTTTTATGATAGAGGATCCTCTCATGAAACTCATTTGTTTGTAAATACAAAATTCCGTTCATTCCCCTTGAAATGCATCACTTGCTTTAACCCTTTCCCTTGAAGAGATTTAATGCCCCTTTTGCATTCAACGAACCCCTTTTAGTGTTATTCTATAAAGTTGTTTGCTTCGTTTAACATTGTTTTAAAAGCGAAGTCGGAACCAATTTCACTAATCAATTCAATTAAATGTGAATATCTTAAATGCTCCCATTTCCTTAATAAATTAAACAATTTTAATCTATATAAGTAGTTTGAAACAGGAGGAAAAGTGGTCGTGGGAGGGGGGGATGTTATATTTATGTAATTTTAGCTTTACCAAGGTTTATTAATGGTTCACAACCTTCTTCAGGACCTATGGTCATTACATTTATTTATACACTGTAAAGAAAAATATGAATTTTCACTCATTTTTCATATACATCGGTGATTTAATGTTAATATACCCAGGATATGAAATAAAATTAATATAAAAGTTTATGAACAAATTACCAACTTTTAAACTTATCTTTTTCTTTGTGTGCCGCCAAATTTTGAAATCGTTACAAGTGTACCGCGACAAGTTGAGAATCACTGGTCTAAACGTTCTCAAATAACTTGACTACCTCAAGGAATTTTTATTAATATTATTTTATAATTATTTTAAGGAAACTTGAAATTATTCTTTTAAAATTTATTTCACACATCTAAATTTATTAAATTCTGGTTTGAAATTCGCGCTCTAAACTATTTAAATATTTATGAAGTTATTTCATACTAATTAAATAATTTTTATAAAGTAATTCAACTAAATAGCTATAAAATTAAAATTAAAATTAATTAACAATTTTTACCAAAATAATTAATTTTAAAATATACAAGAAATTTGTTAGGTTGGCAACAAATTGAACTTTCTCATATATATTCATGAACAGTTTATGAAACAGAGTTCCTATACTTGTATAGGAAGTTTTCTTGAAAATTTTTAACAGTGTACAATATTCAACGCAATATCAACTAATTAAAAAAAAAACAACGTTAAATATTTGTTCCTCTGCCGGCATTCGTCCCAAGGTCTGTTTAAGAATTTTTAAATAAATAATGCATTAAATTAGGATTATATTTTAAAAAATGTCCTTAAATATCTACATATAATATATTATTTACGATTATAATATGCCTATGAATAAACAAATTAAAAGTATGTTTGTAAAAAAATATTTGTTCGAGAAGACAAATATTCTATTACTGTCAGTGAATTGTAAGCTTAATGGAACCTGGAGATAATTTCTAAATATAAATCCAAGTATTATTAAATAATAAACAAAACTTATTGGCTTTTAATGAAGGGGATTGGCCTCGGGCAACGAGAGATTTATTATATACTATAATCTATTGGTTTAGCAATTTCATGGTAAAGCCATGCTCCCAAGACTTCAATTTATGAAGTAGATATCCATCGTAAATTTAATCAAATGATATAAAATATAATTTTTTATCCGATTGGTTTTTTTTTTTTCTATTTCTCTCTCCCTGGCTTGATGAAATCGTGGGATAAGAAATGAAGGAAGACATAACTCCCTCGAGTCATTTTGAAATCGCATGCTTTTTTTTTTTTTTTTGAATGCACATCACGTATAAAACCGAAATGATTGAATGCATCAAGACTCGAAGAGAGAAATCGTTTTTTTTTGACAAAATGAATCACTTAGAAAATAATTTTTTTTCTGATAATTATTTATTTATTTACTACTTTCTCTTACTTATATTCAGTATGTGTATATCTATGTAGGCTAGAAAGAAAGTCATGTCAAAAATCCGATGTCGAGATTTTGATGGATTTGATGGCCGCAAAAAAAAGATTTTTTTAATTTCTTTCGACCGAACCTCCTAAAAGTTGTTTTTTTGACTAGAAAATGATAATGTCAAAGTTATAGCTAAATTGGATAACGATAACCCGTGTCTCATCGAGGTTAAAATTTGGAAAAAATGCGATTTTCAAAGTTAGACCTCAAGAATTTTGGTCTTTTTTCACTTTTTGGTTATATCTCGTAAACTAAGCATATTATGTCCACCATAGTATTAAATAAAGTTGTAGAATATTATATTTACTAAAATATGATATATAAAACTAATTTGTAGACCCAATATAAACCGAGATAGGTTTAATGCAGTAGCGTAACTAGGTGGGGGCGAAGGGGGGCGCTTGCCCCCTCCGCCCCAGGCGAGGCAAGCATTTGGCGCCCCTCGATACCGACACAGGCGCCTCAGGGCATCTAAGATTTAGCCCAGGAACGGTGATTTTATCATATTCTTTCCATAGATTGTCCAAAAAATTGATAGTTTTCTTTTAAATTATATTACAACTTAAAAAATGGCGCCCTAGTTGAGCTTCGCCCCCTCCGTCCTCAAAGGCTGGTTACGCCGCTGGTTTAATGATATTTACTAAATAGCTTTTCGATTTGATTTAATGCTCTTTCTGAAAAATAAGTGGAAAATAAGAATACAGACTTATTGCCAGGATGTCTATCCTAGGTTATCGAACGTGAGGATCCTGCGGGGGGAGAGGGGGAGGCAAAAACCTCCAAAATTTTGAGTTTTTTCTCGTAAACTAATCAAATTTTGGGAACCATAGCACAATACAAAGTTGTAGAGCATTAGATTTTTTTAAGATTTAGTACATAAAACGACTTCATAGACCAAATACTAACCGAGATAGGGTTGGTTAAAGTTAAACAAATTTTCTCGAAATGTAAAAAATATCCGAAAAACGAATAGTTGTGTCGATATCCACTTTTTACCTTAAAAGTATTCCGAAGTTAATGAAAGTTTTACAAGTTATTTGGGGATATTCTAAGATATCTATCCTAAGTTTTCACAGTATGCACAGTACAGTGAGGGACAATATTAAGTCCCACCCATGCGTTTTCTCCGTGTGATTATTTCATAGTTTTTATAAAAGAAAATGAAAATCTTTATTGGAAATTTTCTAGGTTTGAACCATGAAAGTTTCCATTAAAAAATATATAATATTTTTTTAAAAACAATGAAATAATCACAAGTAGAAAACGCATTGTTGGGACTTAATATTGTCCCTCACTGTACATTGTGTGTTGTCACACCAGACACACCAGAGGTTTTTTTTTAATAAAATTGAAAGTTGATTTCAATTAATCTTCAAAGGTAAACGAGTAAATAAAATTAAAAAAAAAAATTATCTTTTGGTTTATTTTTGGAATTTTAATTTGATTCATCATAGAATCAGGTAATATTAAATATTTTGGTAATAATAACAATGATAAGCTCTGGTCAGATAGCATCTCGTTGCAAAAATACGAATTAAAATTCGATCGCTGGCCGAGCTTTAAAAAATAAAAACTAAATATATAGGCCTAAACAGAGATAAAAAAACAAGAGTTTCGTGTTTTTGTTATACGTATATCTACCCTAGGTGTATGCTAAAAATGATAGTAAATATTTGCCGTGAAAGTTTGAATTGATATATCGCATATCTAGATAAAATAAAATATTGCCCTATGAAAATTTTTTGTTTAACAAACTTTAAATGAATTTAAAAAAAAGAACAGTTTTCATAAAATGAGAATAAATAAAATTTTAGTTAAATATTTTTCGAGATCTATATAATAATTAATTTAAATAAGATATTAGTATTCAATAAAAATACGCCTGGGCACCAATATATATATATATCCCCCCCCCCCCCCTCATAATAACGTTATCGTACAAAGCTTATATCCTAAGATGCCGAAAAGACTGTGTATTGGTGTGGGATGGGAAAAGATTTTTAAAAAAAAAATATATACCTCGATTCGGACTTAACTAGTTATGTTAAATAAAAATTTTATTTAAAAAAAGAGGACTATTTAAAAAAAATTCTATTTATTGATTAATTTTTATCAGTAACGTGAACTCTTATAATAATAAAATAACAACGAAGAGATTAGAAAATGTGACAGAAGAGGAAGTCAGCAAGTAGCGTAGCATCTATCAAATAAAACTCCCAATATAAGAATTTTTTCAGAAGCTACCTTACTTAATTGACTTGATTTCTATTGAATGCTTCTTCTTAGAATGCTTTCGAGTACTTGCTGACTTCCTCTCCTATCACATTTTTTATATTATAAATACAAATATAAATATTGGTATAGTATGTTTGAACCTGAGGCATTTCGAACCACTATCTTTTGTTCTTTCCCTTGCTGTACTTAGAATAATCCTGTCCCTTTTACTAGGGCTATATTCTCTGAAGAGGCTTTTGATATTTCTTCGGCTTTACTTTCACCCCTTAGGAAAATTTGCCTTTGACGGATTAGCAAGTGATGTGTTCCTCCGTTTCTTTTGTTAGATTTCAGAGGCGACATATATCAACCTCAGCTCTGGCCATCTTAATTAAATGATATTTTAAAGGACCATGTCCTGTAAGTAGACCATTTATTAGTCTTAGGTAAATATAAATATAGAAGAATAATACTGTAGTTTTAAATAATTAGAATCAATAGTCGATATCTTTTTTCATACAGATCCATCTTCAGACATAGTTTATAACTATAACTCGTTTATTATCAATTAAAATATCCCTACTAAAATCGGGAAACTATCTATTATAATAATAATAATAATAACTGGCCTCCACACACACCCCTTTCTTATTATAATAATATAATTAATGTCCTTTCTTGAGCTTCTTCTTAAGACTTTAAAAATAAAATAAAACGAGCTCAGGGATTGTTTATATTTACTGGGATATACAGAAATTTTTACTGGTGGATCTAGTGGCCATATAGCCCCCTGGGGTCGAACCTTTGAATATTCAATCAGCAAAAAATATACTCATAGAAAATATTAATTATTTGTATATCTTCAGAGCTGAACTTAGGCTTTGTCCAAAATTTTTGCATTATTGTAAGTGTCCTAGGATAGTGAAGATGGCCAAAATTTGAACAAAGCCAAAATTCACTATCCTCACGGCTGTGAAGATAATGCACTTTATTTATCTATACTTCGAAATATTTGCCAAATAAAAAGACGTCAAATGGAGAGTTTTGTTCTGATTGTTAATAAATTAAATTTTTATTTATTACTTCAAGCATTCTTCTATCAATATCCAGCATCATCACTTAAATTATTGTTTTTTGATAATAATTAGGAATCAAGGGCGGGTACAAGGGGGGGGAATTTATTTTTAATGTAAAATTTTAAAAATTATTACTTAAAAATTTGATTTGTATTTATATTCTGGCAAACAAGTATAGAATGCGCTTTTAAATTACCGAAATTAAGAAAAAATTGTGTGCTGTGCGACTTGTCACACCAGATTACCCCCCCCGAGAAACACCTCTGGATCCGCCCTTGTTGGGAATTCTCATGAAAACCAACCATTAGATGAAAAATTTATCATCCCAAACTCTTTCCAAAAATTTTTTCTCATTTGTTGTATTTTTTTTTTTTTTTTGAATTTCAAGTAACATTTAATGAAATATTTAGAAAGCAATTTTCTAAGTTTTTTTGTTCGAGCCCAGATGTGTCTTTTCGAAATGTCTTCTTTTTTTTATAGTCAATGAAAAAATAAAATATGTTCGTAATTTGCTTATCAAATCGTAAAACCGAAGATTTACTCGAACTCATTTTGTTTGTCAAGAATTTTATTCAACACCTGTTCTAGTTATTATTAAAAATATTTACTTTATTTCTATTTTTAGATGAGAAAGAAAAACAAGTGAAAATATTCTACTATCTAACATTCTTTACTTAATCATAGTTGAGTAAATTATCTTGACAGATGGATAAATTTCGGCATTTCAAGAGGCTCGCCTGTAATAGTAAGAGTGCACACTTGCACTTCAAGGCTATCTTATCTTCCTCCCAACTGGTAATATATTTTAGAAAAATATCCCTCCGGCCAACAACGTCTGAATGTTTGTTTCCCTGAGGGCATTGAGTGGTGCCGATGAAATGCATCCAACCGAAAGACCGTTTATTTACGAACAACTCCGAAAAAGAGGATGCTTTATTTTATATTAAACGACGAAAGCCAGGAGAGGAGAAGAGCATCATCTTAGATCTTGTGAAAAAGCTACAAAGTGGAGAAAAAAAAAATTCTCAAGACACAGAGGTTAACTTTTTGAAAAAATAAAGTATAAAATGTTTTAAGTTGGTTCTATAATGAGAATTCCATTTTAAATTTTTCATTACTTGCGCTATAGAGATTATCGAAAATTAAATACGGGGGATCATTAATACTTATTTAGCAGTGAAGTAGCACGGGGTTACTAGTCGAAGTATGGCTAATGAAGATGCCAGATAAGAATTTAATAAAATAATAATTTTTTTCAGTAAACTTTATTTGGCCCTCGTATTAGCCATATGACCAACTCCGGAATTTTGCTGAAAAAAATTTATTTAAAACGTCTCTTTTTGTAAGATCAGTGAAGATATCTAAGAAAATCCAGGAAAAGTCTCAAAATTGACAAAAGTTAAAATACTTTTTTTCGCTCTTTAAATATTAGTAAGAAGGAGGCGGCAAATTAAATTTTGTCCCTCCTAACAAATCTCCTAGTATGGTCCTGGTTTTATGCTTAATAATACTCTATTTAAAACAAATCCAAACATTAAAAAGTTGAGGGTCTTATTTATTAATTATGTTTTATGTTAATTACATGCCTGATGAAGGTTGTATAAACGAACCGAATCCAGTTTACTGCTGTTGGTCGTCAGTCTCAAATAAATCCTGATAAATAAAAATTTAATTCTCTTTTAAGTCAGCTTGCCAGCACATATGATACATAAATTTACATGTGTGACTTGTAACAATTTTGAAAGACTGAAGATGAGACTCTCTCTCAATGCCAAAAATCTGAGGTTTTTTATTTTTTGCTGCTCCCCGTTTAAATAAAAAGTAAAATAAGAACACTTGGCCCATCGCTTTGAATCGTGAGAATTTTCAAAATTTTCTCAACTTCCCTTTGTTTTCGTCCAATAAATTAATTTCACTTTCGAATAAAACTAGAAATTTATTATTTAGAAACTGCTTAAAATTACCTTAATACATAATAAATTAATAGAACTAATAAAAAGAGATAGATTTTTAATAATAACCTAATAATCTAATAATAATAATCTTTCTCAATTTTAATTATGCTTAAACCATTTGAATTAACATGTCCATAAAGTCATTCAAACTATCTCTAAATTCTTGCGCTTCCTTGGGCCATAGCACAGTACTAGAGTATCCACCTCTTGTACTACAGTGTAAGGGACTAAATAATAATAATAATAATAATCCCGTGGGCTAATTAGGGTAGAAATAAAAAGACAGAAGACAAGAATAGATTAAATTGTATCATCTATCAATGTTTCTCAGCATAATTTCTTTTTCATTTCATAATTATTTGTCAATCATATTTTTCAGTTCGATTATATAAAATTATAATTGAGGTATTCATTGAATATTAATATCTTGTTCAAATGAATAGACCATCAGTGTATTTTCATTTAGGCAAAAATCATACGTCTCGCGGAGTTAGGATGCAATTTCAAAGAGGCCCGCAAGATCATTTGGGTTGCCGTCCCCTGTCCTAAAAGTTGCTTGCGCCAGTCAACCATTATCCTTTCATATTTATTTCAATTTTTAATTGATTTTGAAAAGTTAGCTTCCTCAAAGAAGCAACAACACAGTTTTTTGATAAATATCTATTCGTACTAGCTAAATGATTAGAATATTTAATAAAGTTATGTTTATGATGTTAAATTAGGTTTAGATCCGGTTCTTCACTCTTGATATATTATTAAGTTGAATGATGAAAATGTTCTCGAACGTCACTTGCACACTTTCATTGTCTTCATCTCGCGGTTTCAATTATTTTTTATATCATTCGTATATATAAATTTGCAGCAATGAAATTCACTCTAGAAGGTCACCTGTCTAATCAAAATAATATTAAAATAAAACAGCTTTTCTGCTGTTATTAATTTTATGAATATAGGTATATATTAATATATAAATTTTTAGTACTAGATAAAGTTAATGACTTTTGCGGAAATATCACACAAGCTTTTGAATCTAATATAGGATGTATTTTTAAAATGTTTAATAATATTTGGAATTCCCTTAATTAGTTTTGATTCCAAATGCGATTCGCTTGCACAAGATTAGCTCCCATCAAAGAGATTTCGAAATTAAAAAATACTGAGTAGTATTTGGTTCTAAATTTTTATGAAGTTGGTTATTTAATTATCATAAAAAATTTACTTTATTTGGAAAGCAATCTAAAAATTAAATATAGGCCCTATATGGAATTTTTTTTTAATAATAATAATAAATTAGATAGTTTATCTTCTTATAAATGATTTTAATAAAAAAAATTGTATAAATTCACACACTTTTCTAAAAATATTGAAACTTGTCTATTTTAAAATGAATATTCTTGATAGTTATTGTGTTTGTACAGTGTTCTTTACTAACAATGTTTGTTTTTATATAATGTTTTTCTATACTATATTTTTATACTGTTTTTGGTAAACTATACTGTATATTGTTTTGCAATGGGTTTTTATTGTACTTATATTGTTATATTATTGTATTTAAATTGTTTTGGTTATATAAATTTTGTAAAAATATATTTTGTTAAGAATGTTAGCCCAATGGCGGTATGCCAAAGGGGCAGAATAAAAAAACAAACAATAAAAAAATGAACATTATGTCCTTTATATCCAAAATATAGAAAATTAATATTATAATATTTTAATTATTGAAATAATGCTAGAAATGATGTAAGCATGATTTTATTATATAGTCTACAGTAGAATCCCGATAATTCCTATGGCCACGGTTTTGGTACGAATTATGGGGAGTGTATTAAAAAAATTTTCTCTAAGGACCAACAAATTTGTCGAATTAGCCGAATAATCAGGATACAAAATATCGAAATTTCACTGTATATTTTTTGTAGAAATTCGAATATTAAAATGTAAATGCAAATTATTTTTTTTTTAAATGAGCAAGTATTTTTATCAAAATTTTAAGTTTCTTTGCTCTGACTATTCTATAATAGCCTATATCTCGTTTTGACAAATTTTCTTTTGATAAACTAGGAAATAATTTGTGAAATCTGTATAATCGATAGCCCCGTAGTTATATTTTGAAATATTTTATTTAGAATAATATAAAATTTAAAAAAAGATCAGAGCCCCCCCCCCCCAAATGACGTATCGAAGAAACTCAACTCGTTATAAATATAAAAAAAAAAAAAAAAAAAAACATTTAGACCCCTTAAAATTGGAATTTCGAAAACCCGCTTCTTAAATGATACCCACATAAAACCTACCTAATAAATGTAATCTACATGCCAAATCTCAACTTTCTAGATGTTATAGTTTAGACCCTGCGATGATTTAAAGTCAGTCACTTCTCTATACATAGGGACTTGGAAATGTTTTTAGCTCTGCATTGAAATTCAAGATGGAATATACGTATATTCATTTTGAAATTACTATAGCATTCTTTTTTTTATGTCCATATTAAAAAAACAAATGCAACACTCCAACCAGAATGTAATAAAATAGCAGAGACGTGTTCAAATAAAAATTGTGATAACTACCTGGCTGTAAAAATAATGAAATTTTCGAAATATAAACAACTTTTTTAAATTGACTTATTAAAAGTTTGTTATATCTACTGGTTTATGTTCGTAACTTAGTTGTTTATCAATAAAGAATAGTTATTACATTATTTTAGATCAACTTGAATTAATGCCAAAATGACAAGCTTTTTATTTCACAACTAAAATATTACCAATTAATAATAAAAGTTTCAAATAACATATCTAGCTTATATAGTCAAGTGAATTTCTAGTTGAAATTATAGAATGCAATTAAAATCTTAGAATTTAAAAATCTGGTGTGATTGTCGCACAGCACACAACTTTCTCTTACCTTCGGTAATCGAAAGTTGTGTTCTGTGCTTGTCCCACCAGATTTTTTGTGTCGACATATATTTAGTTTCCGCCGGTATATTGAAATTCAAGATGTAAAATTTATAAACGGGGGAAAATATTTATATTTTGTTACCATGGCAACTATTTTTCCTATCTTTCCCTATGAAATACAAGAGTAAAGTGGTTTTCAGAAGATTTCAATTGCAACATGAGAATTTAAATTTTAAAGAGCATCTAAAAAAGAATTGATTTTTGAATTTTAATAAAAATCGTTGGAGCGAATTTTGAGAAAATCGAAAAAAAAAAACTGAAAAGTGCCTCAGTAGAGTACTAGTACTCTAGCCGATTTTGTTCAAAAGCTTCCTGTCACGCCCCAGGAGGGCACCTTATTTAAATATAAATTTTCAACCTCGTAGCTCTTTTCGTTCTTGACATATTTTGTTAACACACAGACCATGTCGCGAAAACCACTTTTTTGGATTCAGGACTCAAAACGTGAAGATCCATCAAAATCTCGACATCGAATTTTTGACATGAATCCAATACTTTTTTTCTATATATTTCATATATAGGGTAAGGAGAAAGTTAAAAGAAATTGACGATTGCATTTGCCCCTTTTCTGCCCATGAAGGACAAACAACCCCCGCATAAACTGAATAATTTCTGAACATTTTCTGTTCATATAGACAACAGAGAGTGATTTGAAAGTGTTAATTATAGGAAAAAATTTTTGGAATTTTGTCCAGCTAGCATCTCATTTTGAACCATTGTGCTTCTAGGAGCACTGAGACAAGCTTTAACAACTCTTTTTTAAGATCGAGGACTTGAGGTTTTCTTTCTTTTGGTTAGAGAAAATTTATGTCTTGAAACAAATAAAAGAATAAACAGGATGGAGGTTATCCCCACTGCAAAAAGAAGTAAGACTATTTTAGAATTAGATAGTTAAAAATAAAATATATTTGTGACCGTCCACATGAAAAGGTACCAAATCTTCACCGAGGTCGAAAAAGAGTTTTTATGCTTTCTGTACAGAACACATCCTGCTGAGCATTTTTAGAATTTGTTCATCATATTTTGTTTGGAAGATGTGAA
Source organism: Euborellia annulipes (assembly GCA_023213315.1). Taxonomy (NCBI): domain Eukaryota; kingdom Metazoa; phylum Arthropoda; class Insecta; order Dermaptera; family Anisolabididae; genus Euborellia; species Euborellia annulipes. The sequence goes on along the minus strand of JAKCPI010014979.1, from coordinate 9,784 downwards.
TTTTTAAAATTTTGAAAACCTAGTTTTGGGAAAAATGAGTTTAAAGTCTTGTTTTTCAAATTTTGTATATAAAATACATCGATTCTGATGAATTGAATATTTCATCATATAAGATGAAGATCTAGAGAATCGGAATCAGTAATAAAAAAAAATCGATTTTTTTGAACTTTTTTTAATCGGCTCCCCTGAAAATTTAGCCCAGTGAAGATTTGGCACCTTTTCATGTGGACGGTCACATTTATAGATTGAGGTTCTAATAATGATATGGATTGTAATAAAAAAAAATTTCATAAAATACTTCCTTCATAAAAATAAACAAAGAATAATAAAATACGAAAATAAAGAGCATTTTTAAAATAAAGAAAAAAAAAAATTAAACATATTAACAAATTTCAATTTAGAAGATAATAATCATAAAGGCTTGGAATGACTTCCTATTGTTATTATGTATTATTATAACCCTGGTGGGTCCGCTAGTAATGGAGGTGAGCATATTTCCTAATGTCTTGCGCCTCATAAGCCCGTATAAATTAATGCCCCATGTCTAATTGGGATCCCTCTCTTTGCAAAAGCCCATCTGTTTTCTTTTATTTTTAAATCATCTTGCAGATGTTTAAAAATATTTAGGATATAATGTTAATAAACTCTTTTTTAATTAGTTAAATATAGTGCTAGAGTTGGAACGAAACATTTAAAATGTTTAAAATAAATTAAAAAAATAATTTTCACTAAATAGTTTTAGCTATTATATCATAAAATTATTGTTTTCATTAGCGATCAAATACCGTTATCTGAATTAAGGGGAGATAGAAAATTCCGATTATTTCTATCACTTTTTACTTTTACTTTTCTATAAATTCTAAATGTTTTTTCCAAAGCTTTTTGGCATATGAGTGCGTTAAGGATTTTAAAATAATTTGATACATGTACAAAATTTAGTTGATTGTTGATTGGAAGGGGAAGATGGGCATGGGCGTAACTAGAGAATTTGGCTGGGGGGGGGGCATGGGACCAGCCATCCTCGCTGGGGGCCAATTGAATATCAACTTTACTATATCAATTAATTTATTAATTATATTTATAATAGAATTGAGTAATAACTTTTGAAAGCAACAATTAGAGAGTTTTATATTAACATTTGTAGATTTGGCCTAAATTAATATTATAGAGATAAGATTAAAGAGAAATGAGAGATTCTGACGGTAAATTCAATAGTTATAGACTCTATAGGAGAATCGCATTAAAAAATATAAGCTAATACTTAATGAAATTACTTCTTACAACTATTAAGTTCTATTAATTAATTTTTCAAAGACAAGAGTCACACTCTTCATTTTCGGCTCCCTTATTCATAGAACTCCTTTTGAACACGAAAGAAATTTTCATTCACCCCAGATTTCGACATCAATTTGCTGTGGCTTATGACTATCTTACTTCTCAAATCATCACTAGCTGGCCAAGTAAAAGAACTTCCACTTATTACATGCCACCAACTATTGTAAAATCAAGAGAACTTCTTTGTGTGGTATTAAAGAGGGATATTTAAAAGAATGAAATGGTATGAATATCTCAAAAATGACAAAAACGGTGGCTTATGACTATCTTCCACTAACCTTTCAATTATTCAAAAAACGAAAAAAAAATCCACAGAAGAGACAAGGGACGAAGTATTCTGCTTAAGCGCATAATTCCAATCCATCGAAGCCGATTCTTCAAAGACCATTCTATAAAATAAAAATTCCAGAACCTTAAATTTGTTTTGTTCTCACTATTCTGTGAAAATTTTTCATTTATTTTTGTGTCAATTTAATTGACATATAAACATTTCAATTAAAATAGTTGATTACAATTTGTTCATTAGATAACAACATCCATTGGGGGTAAATTTGCTCTATCCTTGAACGAAAAAAAATAAAATTTAATTAAATTAAATTGTCAAAATATTTACATCTCTGATAATAAAAAGTTAATGAATTAAATGGTACTTTTGGCTTTTCTTACACACTATAAAGTTTTTCTTCTTTTTTTTTTATTAATTTTTAAATTATATTGCCCTCTCTTATGGGGAGCAGAAATATTAGGGGTTAGAATTATTTTTTCTAATCAAACGGAAACCAATTCAATGGGCGTTTAGTGGTTAATTTAGTTCCGTTTTTTTTGGCTATTCCAAATCTTTATAGAGAATAAATAAAAAGAAAACATCTTTTACTAAATTATTATATTTCACACTACACTTCTTAAATACACTATTATAAAAAAAAAAAACTCTGTTCCATTTAATAATAAAAAAAAAAAACATCCAGGTCTATTACTCCCTAAAAAGATTAAATTTCTTGAGGGAAAGAAAAATTTACTTTCTTTTTCTCTCTTGGGCTCTATTTAATTCTATTAAACTTAAGCTACGGTAGATTCATGAAACAATTCATTACTAAAGTGAAATTCAAACCTCTGGGGATTAATATAATTTATTTATTATTACAATATTTTACTAGAAAGGATGTTGTTAAATTAAATTTGTCTGCTTAAGCTATTTAATAATAAACACACACACAAAAAAAAAAAAAAAAAAAAAAAAAAAAAAACACTTTAAAACGTACGATTAATCTCTATATAATAATCTATATAAATAATAAAAATCTGGTGTGACTGGCGCACAGCACACAACTTTCTCTTACCCTTCGGTAAGAGAAAGTTGTGCACCGTGCTGGTCACACCAGATTTTTTGTGTCGAGATATATTTAGTTTCCGATAGCACCTTAGTTTCAAACTTGCATTTTAAATGTTAACTGCTTCAAATAAACTATGGTTATTTTTCAAAATTTTAATCTCATATTTGGACATTTTATACACAATATAGATTCGTAAATAAATACAAAATTTCATAAGAATTGGAAAAAAAAATTTTAAATGCCCGACCCCCTTTTGAATCGAAATTAACATACAAATCCCTATAGGAAATTAACATTAGGCCTATGCGAAGAAAAGGTGGAAAGGGAATTTAAAAAGAATAGAGAGGGACGATAATGTTTGCAAGTGAATGAATGAATGAATGAAATAAGTATTTATTTGCTCTGAGAGAGAGAGAGAGAGAGAGAGAGAGAGAGAGACATATATGTTTTCTTTGAAACAATTAAAGACACAAATAAAATTAAAAAAAAAAAAATGGGAATTTAAATAATAATTGATTTTTAATCTAATAAATAATAAAAAGAAAAAGATTTAAATTCGGTTACCATGGCAACCATTTCTATCTTTCCTATGAAGAACAAGAGTAAAGTGGTCTTCAGAAGATTTCAACGGCAAAATGAGAATATACATTTTAAAGAGCATCTAAAAATTAGTTGATTTATGAATTTAAAAAAAAATCCTTGGAGGGAATTTTGAGAAAATCGAAAAAAACTGAAAAAGTACATCAGTAAAGTACTAGTACTTTTTGGCCGATTTTGTTCAAAAGCTTATTTTGAGATTCTTCAAAGGTACCTAAGTTAAATATAAAATTTCAATCCGCTAGCTCAACTCCTTCATGCTAAAAATCTGTCCACACACACATACACACACACACACACACACACACAAGACAGACACTACACACCCCCCCCCCCACACACACACACACAGACCAATTTGCGGGACCCACTTTTTTTGGACTCAGGGGACCTCAAAACATGTATATCCATCAAAATCTCCACATCGAATTTTTGACATGATCGCAATACTTTCTCTCTCTATATATTTCATATATAGGGTACGAGAAAGTAAAAATGAAATGGAAAAATGTTTGTATGTATACCAGCAGGGGCGTATATAGAAATTTTTTTTCGGGGGGGGGGGGGGGCCCGAACTGAAAATTTTTCTGCGGAAAATTTTTTTTTAAGAAACTAAATTTTTTTTCACACGAAATTTTTTGCGGAACCAAAGTTTTCCATCGTGCGGAAAAATTTGTTGCGCTGATGTCTGAATATCCCTATATATGTATATGTGTTTGGGAAATTTCGGGGGGGGGGGGGGCGGGCCCCCTCGGCCCCCCTTATATACGCCCCTGTATACCAGTATACCAAAACATGTATATCCATCAAAATATCGACATCGAATTTTTGACATGAATATAATACTTTCTCTCTCTATATTTATTAACATATAGTGCAATAGAATGAGTTAATTACTTTCTTTTACCTATGTATATATGTAATATATATATAGAGAGAAAGTATTGGATTCATGTCAAAAATTCGATGTCGAGATTTTGATGGATATACACGTTTTGAGGTCCCCTGAATCCAAAAAGTGGTTTTCGCGACATGGTCTGTCTGTGGGTGTGTGGGTGTGTGTGTTCAATTTTAAGCATGAAGGAATTGAGCTAGGAGGTTGAAATTTTATATTTAAGTTAAACACCCCCGGGACCGGAAAAATAAGCTTTTAATCAAAATCGGCCAAAGAGTACTAGTACTTTACTGATGTACTTTTTCAGTTTTTTCGATTTTCTCAAAATTTGCTCCAACGATTTTTTTTAAAATTCAAAAATCAATTATTTTTTAGATGCTCTTTAAAATGTATATTCTTATTTTGTGATTGAAATCTTCTGAAGACCACTTTACTCTTGTATTTCATAGGGAAGATAGGAGAAATGGTTGCCATGGTAACAAAATATAAATATTTTCCCATACTTATAAATTTTACATCTGAATTCATATGTTCCGTACTGTCGGGAACTAAATATATGTCGACACAAAAAATCTGCTGTGAACCAGTCACACCAGATTTTTTTACTTTTTTTTTACTTGTTTTCGAGTAGGCCTATATAATATCTATATAACAGTTAATATCAATAATATCAGAGCCCTCGAGAGAGACGGTGAATGGAATGGAATTTGAAATAGATCCCCATCCCAATTCCATTCAGGGATGCATTTCTAGGTGTTATTTTTTGTCTGTTTCCCTCAATATGCATTACAATATATTACCCAGATTAATAAATGATATATTAATGAAAGACAGAGATAGGGAAAAACAATATATTAATACAGTATTAATTATTTTGAAAATTATCTCGCAATTATATCGGGTATTAAACAAATCATATTACATTCTATTCCCTATTTCCAAATTTGAGCAAATACGTCAAAGGGTAAAATCGTCAATTGATATTACAAATGAATTGTTGGTGAAATTCTACAAAGAGATAATGTCAATAATAATATCAATTAAAAAAAAAATTTAATTTAAAATAAAGGGTCGGACTAAGCCGTGCACACAACTTTGGCCTATGCACTATGCCAAATTTTCAAATTTAAGTAATTTTTTAACATATTGATATTAAGAGAAGTGGCTGTTCAGCGATTCTCCCTTCATCATTTTAACATATTTATAACAAATAAGGACACAGATAAATATTAATGTATCCATAGCATTTTACTCGGGAGAAAGTTTAGTTTCTGAAGATATAAAAAAATATGGGGAATAACCGGGAGAACCGCGAGACTTTCTCGTATATTCTTTTGGAATTACGTCTGGGTGTGTGTGTGTGAACACGATTGCTTAAAAACCAAAGCAGCTAGATAGATGAAATTTGGTATATGTTCCTTACACTAAAATTGTAGATTTCTCTCAACTTTTGGAGTAAATACGTCACTTGGAAGTAGTACTTTACCTAATAAGTTTTTTCAGAAATTTCGAAATTTTTAATTTATTTATTATATTATGATAAAATACTCAATTTTAAAAAGTTTTTATTCTTTGACATTTTTCCGAAAACTGAATAGTTTTTGAAATAATCACAGAAGAAAAAGACATTTTTCGTTAATTTTGGAAAGAAAAATCAAAACAAAATCATACAGGTGTCTTTAAAAAACATGTAAATACAAAACAAATTCATTTGTTAAGTTGACTTGTCAGAGACACAAAAATCTGAATGAACATTACAAAACAAAATTAAAAAAAAAAAATTTTCATCTGTCTACCCATTAAGGATCGTAGTACTGGTAATCATATGAAATTTAGAATGTGTTTGTGTGTGGATCTCTTTAGGAATAATTTAATCTGAGTTAACGTCTTCTCTTTAAAGATATTGAAAGCAACTCGGGGACTTTCCATCTCATGGGATCGAACCTCAACATCAGAATGTTATCAAAGGGAAGCTTTATCAATTATCCTCTAACTAAAATCTAGAATATTAACAACAATGAGCTGTGGAAATAAAAAAAAGAATATATTTATTCTTGGTTAATTCATAATTTCATATTATTATTCAATGAATTTCATCTTCATTCACCCTTTTGCTTTCTCCCATTTAAAGGGAATAAATTAAGCTTAAGATAAATTAATTTCTTAGTATCCGATCTAATTTGAAAGATTAATTGAATATCCTAATTAACGTTAATCCTTAGCTTTCTCTTATTGAAAATTTCGATCGATTGGTGCATACTAAAACGATCTAATCATTTTTTATTTTTATTATAAACTAATAATTAACAATTTCTATCTAGGACATGGCCATCACCAATAATCGGCCATCCCTAAGACCATTCATCTGAGAAATTTCTTAGCTACAGTAATTAAAAAATTTCTTACCAGTTCTAACATTTAATATTTCTAAAAGATTCAATTTTGCAATGATTGTTAAATAAAATCGAAACATATTTGAATTAGAAATTTACCTAAAAACACTCAGGGGTTCTTATCCGCTAAGTTGTTCGATCACGATTTACCCGAGCTAGGACTGGCAATTGTTTTACTCCATATATGTCAGTCTTCTTTCTTTCCTACATAGTGTCGAGTTCTCAGCTTCTTCAAAATTTTAAACATCTGCTCTACTAATGTTCTTTTTAAATTTTTTTCGCTTTTCTCAAAAATCGCTCTATTTTGAAATTTTTAAAATTCATTATTCAATTATTTTAAAATTTATTAATCAATTATTTAGATGTTATTTAAAATATTTATTCTCATTTCCCCCCAAAATTATTAATCTTAACAGGCATCTTCTCAGTTCCCGCAAGTGAATTCCCTTTTTATGCTTCTCCTTTTTTTTTTTAACTATATCCATGTGACCATTGGTCATTATAAGTCTTTGAGCCTTATGCACCCATTACAAAAGACAAAAAAAAAAAAAAAAAAAATACATGCTGAATTCTAATATACTGCCGGAAACTAAACAGTGTGAATTTATATACATACTTTATAAATATATAGACCTATATATCACTATATTTTTATCTCTATTATCTTCTATACTTTTTATAGAGAGAGTGAGAGTTTGTTTGTAAGGGTTAAGCCCAAAATTTACTAGTTTTTTCCAAAGCCTTGGGGGGGGGGGGGGCAAATGCCTCCCTGCCCCTCCCCCTCAAATGACGTCATTAAAACTAAATATATTTCGACACAAAAAATCTGGTGTCACAAGCATAGATCACAACTTTCAATGTAAGAGAAAGTCGAGTGCTCTGCTGCCAATCCCATCAAATTTTTTTTCTCTACCTTTTAAAACAAAAATTTTAATTCAAAGACAATAAACAAACATGTATCATAGAAATATTTTAGTTTGAATTTCAATCATTATTTTTACAAAATAGGATGCTTTGTCTATTTGTTTATTTAGGTTTCGTTTTTTTTCCTCTTTTGGACAAGTATCCAGACTTGAAACGAATCCAAATGTTTTAGATCCCTAATGATTTCTCATTAATCACTTTTTGTTCAGTCAAGAATGATTTATAACTGAAATAACTTTTTAAATATGATATTGACCTAGTACAAATAATTTTTTTTTAAGCTACTTGAAAAGCTTTTACCAATTCATCTTTTTTTTTTCTTATCCCAATACTTAATTCATTTTCTCTATTTACATGCTCGGATTCTTTTTCTAATTGACAAGTTAACAGATTGTCAAATTCCAAAAGAGATAAAAGAGAGTGAAAGTTGTTTGAAAAATAAATACTAACAACTTATTTAGATTTTAAATCAGAAATGAATTTCTAAAAAGGATTTTAGGATGAAAAAGAAGCCAGAAGAGTGGAAAGCTAAGAAAAAGTTTTATTTAAGTGTTTCAAATTTCTAACTTTATATTTTTAATTTGTTCTCTCCTCGAAACTTTATGTTTAGAAATCCCCAAATGTACAATATTCAAAAGAAATAAGAAGTTTGGATTAGCTAATAGGCGTGACGCAAATTTTTTTTATAAGGAACCGACCGAATATTCGGTTTCGGGTTTGTAGTTTCGGTTTCGGTCAAAAAGTAGCCGAAACCTGAGTTTGAAAAGATAGGATGAGACTCGCACACAAAAAAAAAAGGTCATATGATTTATACGTGAAGGAGAAAAAAATTTAGTCACCTTAAAAAAAAAACAAAAAGTAAAATGATTTTCACGGGAGGGGGAAAAAATTTTCCAAAAAAAAAAAAAAAAAAAAAAAAAAAAAAAAAAAAAAAAAAGGTAAAATGATATGAATTTTTTATAGGAAATACAAGTTTGGTTTCGGTTTCGGCCGAAACTAAGATTGAGGCCGAATATTCGGTTTCGGCTGAAAATCTTGTTTCGCTCGGACCCTATTTGTCACCATAACCACCATTTCTCCTATCTTTCCTATGAAGTACATGAGTAAAGTGTGCTTTATAAAAACGAGAATATATGTTACATTTTAAATAGCATCTAAAAAATAGATTTTTGAATTTTAAATAAAATCTTTGGAGAAAATCAAAAAAAAACTGAAAAAGTACATCTGTAAAGTACTAGAAATCTTTGGCCGATTTTGTTTAAAAGCTTCGGGTCACGTCCCATGGGGGTGCCTATCTTAAATATAAAATTTCAACCTCCTAGCTCTTTTCGTTCTTGAGATATTTTGTTCACAGACAGACAGACCATGTCGCGAAAACGACTTTTTTGGATTCAGGGAACCTCAAAACATGTATATCCATCAAAATCTCAACATCGAATTTCTGACTTGAATCCAATAGGCCTACTTTCTCTTTACCAGGTATATATATTGCATATATACATAGGTAAGAGAAAGTAAAAATAATCTCCGAGTCCGTGTGTGATTATTTAAACAGTTAACTATAAACGGTTAGTTATTTGGGTTGCTTAATCACTAATTAATTTCTACAAATATCAACAAGAAAAATCAATTTTATGAGAGTTTCATGGCTTTTCTTATACAAGACTAATATTTAGAAATGACTTTAAAACAAAAAAAAAAAAAAACGTGTTTCTCCAACTTGAACAAAATTCAAAGCGATATTTTTTTATATTGAAGTTATTTTTATTCTATCTGACAAGAAAATAAATATCGTCGTCGTTCTCACTGTTTGTAAATGCATCTCTCGCTGGTGATCCTGAAGAGAATTCGTTTCCAACTAGTTCAATAAAAAAAAAAAAAAAAAAAAAGAAAAATATGGAAATTGCCTATTCAAAAAAAAAAAAAAAAAAAAAAATTACATAAAGAATAATAAATGTGTGGAAATGGAAATAGTATGTCAATAAGGTATTATTAACCTTACCCTTTTTTTTAGAATGTAAATTAATTTATTCGTTTTTCGCTGCCATAAATAAAAGACAATCTCATTTAAAGGATGGAATTGTTCTCTCCTTGAATACCATATACAGTAAAAGGAGGGAATCATCTGTGACAATGCGTTATGGAATCTATTATTATAATAAAGCTGAAAAGACGTTTTTTGATTAAGGTACTTCTAGACCACCTAGAGATATGGGGTTTTTTGCATTCGATTCAGAATCCTCTAAAACCAAATAGAAAAATCCAAAATCTTAAAAAAGTTGTACCGCTTTTTTTTAAGAGGGGAA
>JAKCPI010014978.1:0-22832 GCA_023213315.1 Euborellia annulipes | reverse complement strand
TAAAAATAAAATCAATTCTCCATTATATTGATAAATCTGGTGTGAGTGATCGCACAGTGCACACAACTTTGGTATTTGAGCGTTGTAGTTCTGTGCTAGCCACGTCAGGTTAGATTTTCTATTTGATTTCATCAATTGTAAATATATTTAGTCGTGATCTATCAGAGTTTATAATTGTATTAAGTTGATAATTTAATTTCCAAAAATAAAAAATCAATGACTTTTGACTTGAGCAGTTTTTCACGTAATATAGATCTGGCAACATTGCATTCATCAGCTGATTATTTTAAATCTTTAAAAGCCTTCAATTTTATTTTATTTAATATATTACAATGATTAAAATTAATGCAAATCAGTTTAAACCCAATGAACGATTTGCGAGAAAAAATATCGTAAAATGGAAAAAAAACTGTAAGTGACAGCGAGAAAAGAGTATTATTTTGTGCGACGTTGCCAGACTGGTCTGAGTCTCGTGATTTCCTTTTTTTATTTTTAAATATTAGCGACTGTCATTTTTTGACTTTCTTGTTAAAATCTCTTTAAAAGATTGGGCAGAAAATTTTGGATTTTATTTTTAACGTATCCCTCGGAAGTGAATTGATAAAATGTAAGTTTTTTGTTTTTGTATCTAATGCAGAGGTGGCTATATAATTCGATATGTGTGCGTTTCGTCGATATTCCCCATAGGCTACATGTTAAATTTCAATTTTTTAAAAATTAATTACACGATAACCCTGCGTCAGATCTGCTTCAAAATTTTATTTTATACGTATGTGATAGTGATTAATAACATTATAACGTGAAAAGTCACTTATCAATGGAACACATCAATAATATAAACAAAATTCTTTTTTTTTACACTATTTATTTAATTTGGGGTTTAATTACAATCTATTTTAATTTAATTTACCGGTCGTTGGCTTCGCAACAACGCCGATAAGGTGGGGTGTATTCGAGTATCTGCTCTTCGCTTCATTGAGACACAAAAGCCTTGTTTATTATTGATAAATGGTTATATTTAATAAATTATATTTAGAAAAAAAATTATAGTTTATAGTTTATTAAATGCAAGTTTAATGGACGTTAATTAAAGGGGAAGTGGGAAAACAAGAATGGACTCATCTGAAGCGGACGATGATTGATTGTAGTCGCAGCCTCCAGTTGGTCCAGGTAGGACTGTTTGGTCTCGGACAGGCTCGCTTCAAGGCCCCTCGGCCAATTGTCGTCGATTTGGGAGCCACCAGGATTCGTTTGAGCTGCATAGTATTGTCCTCTGGATAATGGTCCAGGGAGAGGCTCGAGGAGAGTCACCTCACTATCAGGGTGCTTGGGGAGGCATAGCCTCATAAGAAACTTTTAAATAATATTTTAAAACAAGGCCTATTTGGGGAGGCGATGTATATGCCTTGGCGGCTGGGAGGCAATTAAATTTATTTCTTTTATATATAATTAATTAATAATAATAAAATTAATACTTCAACAATACCATTGAAATTAGATATTTCCACTAATTGGCATTGTTGATAATATTAAATCAACTTAAATAAATTATAATTATTTGTATAAAAAAATAAATTAGTATTAAAGAATTGCTTATGAAATGTAAATATTCGTGGGGATATAAATCTGTAAGGAGGGGTTGCCCAGGAGACCCGCTCATATGGCTTTGACCATTATAACATATTAAAAAATTAGCTTTTAATCTAATCAAGTGCTTTAATGTCCGAACAACCTTAAGCGATACCAAATAATTTGTTTCATACACACATCATCGATAAACCGAAAAATCAAATTCATTATTGAACCTATTATACTTGATTAGGGGGAGAGAGTTCTCCTTCTCCTTCTCCTTCTCCTTGGACCACCTGTTATCTCTCCTCCTTTGCGCGCGCTCATCACTTGAAACGCCTCCTCCTCTTGCGTGTGTAATCTCTAAACGGCTTTTAGTAGTCAGTTGTTGCTGCCGAAAGGCTTGTGCCTCGCACCATGTGTGATGTGCGATGAAAAAGTGGTGTGATTATATATACAGTATATGTGTGTGTGAGTTTGTTTAAATACAAGATGTGTCATCGCCATCAATCCCCTGAAAGGATTTTAAATTTTAAATGCCATGCGTTCTTTATACTTTTGGACAAGCACATGTCTGGTGAGTCCTCAACATTACTATTTTTTGATATTATAAGTGTTTATAAAAATGTTCAAGGAATATTCATAAACTAGTAAAGGAAGTCTGTTTATGAATTTTACATTCGAGTATATGAAAAGTTCATATACTAGTTTAAAAAAAAAAAAAAATCGTCCCTCGAGAGGTTTGAACTCGAGTTCTTGGGTTTTTTTTTTTTTTTTTTGTACGGCTTCTTTACCATCTCGACTACATACTTTTTTAAGCTACTAAATTTGATTCATATTTTGTACTTAATAAAGTAGTTTATGAATTTGATTTCACACATTGGGTATATTAAAATCCAAGTAAGAAAATATATGAAAAACGATTGAAAATTCATATTTTTTTTTTTTATTTACAGTGTATTCAATCTATTTGGAAAATTATATGCTAAATAGAAATGTCAAAAAATTTATATATAGAGATATATAATAATAGCAGAGTGTCCGTCTGTCTGTCACACTCTGTTTGGCCAACTTCCCAGAATTTTGAAACGAAGATTTGCTGTCTTATAGGGGACGTTGTGGAGAGTTCAGTAAAAACGCTCAGGTCCTCAAATTCTCTAAAAAGGAGGCGCAAAAAAATTCCAGAATTTGACCATTAGAAAGCATTGAGTTTTGTCTTATCTTATGAAAAATTGTAGTAGAAAAAAATCTGGTGTGACTGGCGCACAGCACACAACTTTCTCTTACCTTCGGTAATCGAAAGTTGTGTACTGTGCTTGTCACACCAGATTTTTTGTGTCGACATGTATTTAGTTTCCGACAGTAGGGTACAATTGAATTCAAGATGTAAAAATTTATAAGTATGGGAAAATATTTATATTTTGTACCATGGCAACCATTTCTCCTATCTTTTCTATGGAGTACAAGAGTAAAGTGGTCTTCAGAAGATTTCAATCACAAAATGAGAATATACATTTTATAGAGAATCTAAAAAATAATTGATTTTTGAATTTTAAAAAAAATCGTTGGAGCAAATTTTGAGAAAATCGAAAAAAACTGAAAAAGTGAATCAGTAAAGTGCTAGTACTTTTTGGTCGATTTTGTTCAAAAGCTTCGTGTGACGTCCCATGGGGGTGCCTAACTTAAATATAAAATTTCAACCTCCTGGCTCTTTTCGTTCTTGAGATATTTTGTTCACAGACACACAGACACACAGACACACAGACAGACACACAGACAGACAGACCATGTCGCGAAAACCACTTTTTTGGATTCAGGGGACCTCAAAACGTGAAGATCCATCAAAATCTCGACATCGAATTTTTGACATGAATCCAATACTTTCTCTCTATATATATTAACATATATATAGAGGTACGAGAAAGTAATAAAAGGCCAAGCAGCTAGGTTTATTTATGTATTAGAGAAGCCACAGCGACGTTTCGGTCGACTATGCGACCATCTTCATGGCTAGAGTTCAGTCTTAAGTTCTTTGATAGATATTTCATAAAATTCATTACGATCTATCAGATATAATGCATTCAGCGCCAAATCCAAATATGAAAAATTAAAGCCAATTAGTTAAAACTAGCCGCGCGGCTCGTTTTCGGCGGGCTTCGCCCTCTCTAGACTCTAGCCAGCTGGCTCGGGCCCACCTGCGGTGGACCCTCGCCTTTTCTTAATTATAAGAAACGGGCGGGCGTGTAGACAAGGGGGCTACGCTCCTAGACCCCCGGCCAGGGTGGCTCGGGCCCGCCTGCGCCTTTTCTTAATTATGAAAAGACAAAAATTTTGTTTTTTTTTAAACCCCCTCCATAGGACGAGATGTCACCCAGCAACTCCCTCTCCTCGTAGAGTTGCCTGTGGTGGGATCCAATATTCCAATCCAGTGCCTGCTTGTTTACATTAAATAAATAATTTATTTAATGAAAAATCCCGCACGTCCAGGATATGTACACGGATCTTCTTTATACAAGCAGACTCTTGAACCCCCTACCAGCGAGCCATATAAAAGTCAAATATTTAAAATTTTTATATGACTAATTATGAATTTATTTCAACTTTTTCTTTTTAAGGCGGAATAGAAGCGAAGGTGTTACGCATGTTTTTCCCGCCAAGATGGCGTTGCCTGTCATTAAAAGTATGCCCAAAAATCAAGTAATTCAAAAATTTGCCAAGAGATGTCAGAATGGTAGCTAATAATATTTAATGCATTTGGTTGATTTTCATTGATCTTTTAACAATAAATGTTATTATATATTATGTATCTTTTATAAAAGCATAAAAATATATAAATATAGGCTATATAGGCTAGTATCGGCTGTTAGACTAGCCTGCCATCTATTGCAAGAATGCTGAATTAATTTGACAGTTGATTTTTAAATAAATCATCTAAGCTTATTTTAAAAATTTCTTAATTAATATGTGATTAATAATAACAATAAATTCATTTTTAAATTAAAAAAATTAAAGATTATTGGGACAGATTGTTTTTTTTGTATTTGCTTGATAACAAAAAAATTAATTACGATAATTTTTTAATAAGTCATTAAAAAAATTATAGCTCGATGTCCCAATAATCTCTTATGAATTTAAAATTCATTTAAAAAAAATTCCTGATAATAGACTAGTTATTTTTTTAAGTACGTTTAGACGTCGCTCCTGAACCACCTTAAAGCTTTATTTAATTCAGAAACTACTTAACGGATTTTCATTTGGATTTTTTTTTTTTAATTTACTGGGATGAATTATGCCTTGATTTTTAACTTTGAGGAAACTCATTTAGGGCCACTAGAAATGAATAAAATTGTGTTGTTATTCTAGAGCAGTGATTCCCAAAGTGGTCTATATCGACCCCCAAGGGGTCCATTTGAACGAAAAAAAAAAAGAATTTGGGGTCTATGAGATGTAAAAGATTGTAACACAAAGCTGAATAGCATATTATAGTAGAATGGACCCAACTGAATCCAAAAATGGCCATAAAAACGTTGTAACACGTAACGTTTTTTTGTTACATTAGTGCAATTTTAGTGTTTTCTTTGTTTGTGGGACAATTGTGCAGTGAATCATAAATATTATGTTACGAAAAGGGGCGTAAATCCACTCACTGCTAGTAGAGTATGATCCTCCTCTTTTTTGATTCCATTGACTTTGACACCCACAGATTCAGATTTTCCGATTTAAATCCTCATACATAATCAATTGAGAGAAAAAGAGACAGCCAGCGACACATGTCTTTTTATTTTTATCCTGAATGAATGAAAATATTTGCTTTTCCTTTTTCTTTTTTTTTAATTTAAAAAACAAACTTTTATGAATTACAAACTAACAAAAATAAATAAATAAATAAGAAGTTTGCCAATCAACAACTGAATAGAAAAAAAAAATTAAAGTCACCCAAATTGAATTAAGTTTTAGGATACAGGTTATAATGAAATAATCAGCCATGATTAATTTGTTGTTTTATATCAATAATTACCTTTTTTAATTTTATCAACAATGCCAATTAGTAGAAAAATATCGTTTATTTAAATGCTATTATTATATCAACAATATCAAATTATTATTATTATTATTAATAATTAAATTTATATAAAATAAATAATATTTTAATTGTCTGCCTCTGGGCCGCCAAGGCATCCGCATTGCCGATGAAACTCTCTTAATAGTTTTCTTATGAGGCTCTGCCTCCTCCAAGCAACCAGCCAATAATGTTGCGATTCCTCCCTGGACCACTATCCAGCGGAAGATGCTGTGAGTTGCATTAAATGCAGTGTCCCAGCAACGATTCTGTCCGGGACCCAGACGCATTCCTCTCCTGGACCCCAAGATGCTGTGACTGCAATCAGCCATCATTAACTGCAGATGAGTTTTCAAAGTTTTTCCCTTTCTCCTTTAATTAAATTAAACTAAATTCACATATAATGAACAATAAACTTTAATTTTTAATCTCAATATAATGAAATTAAATAGAATAATTTTTTTCTTTCTCTTACCTCTATAAATGTTAATATAGAGAGAGAAAGTAATGGATTCATGTCAAAAATTCGATGTCGAGAATTTGATGGATATACCGTTTTGAGTCCTCTGAATCCAAAAAGTGGTTTTCGCTGGCTGTCTGTCTGTGAGTGTGTGTTCAATTTAAAGCATGAAGGAATTGAGCTAGGAGGTTTAAATTTTATATTTAAGTTAGACACCCACCTTAGGCAGCCTGAAAATAATCTTTTAATCAAAATTGGCCAAAGAGTACTAGTACTTTACTGATGTATTTTTCCAGATTTTTTAGATTTTCTCAAAATTCGCTACAACGATTTTGATTAAAATTCAAAAATCAATTATTTTTTAGATGTTCTTTCAAATGTATATTCTCATTTTGCCCTTGAAATCTTTTGAAGTAGACTTTACTCATGTTGGTAACAAAATATAAATATATTCTCATATTTATAAATTTTACATCTTGAATTCAAATCTACCGTTTTGTCGGAAATTAACACACAAAAAATGTGGTGTGTTAAACAAAGAAGACAACTTTCAATTAGTAAGAGAAAGTTGTGTGCGATCAGTCACACCAGCTATTTTGGTATCCATTATATTAAATCAAATTAGTATTTATTTATTTATAGACCCGAACCTCTCCACTCTCTCTAACTCATTTGCAATGCTTCGATTGGCGTTAATCTAAATATTTTTTTTTTTTTTTTTTTCAAACGTTTGTTGGCAATTAAAAATATACAAAAAAAATGTTATTATTAAAAGTGAACTCGAAAGGTAACAACACATTCTTTACACATGACGAACAAAAAAGACGCATATAGAATTTCTAAAATAACTTTTCTTTTTTTTTACTTTTTTTTCTTTTTAATCATAGACCGATATATAATGAAGTGGTTGGCCACTTCACTTGCAACTTCAACTTTGAACATTGAATTCTAATATTTTTTTTTTCCTCTATTTTCCTCTATTAATTTAATGACGATCTAATTTTTTAATAGGTAATAAATTTACAATTTAAATTAAACTAGCCTTCGGGGGACTTCGCGCCCTTCTGGACCCCCCGCCAGCTGACTGCGGCGGTCCCTCGCCCTTTTTTTCTTAATTGGTCCCTGTTATGCAATGGTGTGTCAAAGACCAAACATCGAGTTTTGAGAAAATCAACAATAAAGTTTTTTGTTTACATTGGATTATATATAATTTTTCTTGTCAATTGTGCAAGTAACATTAAATTTAAATTTTTTTAGGACATATTTCATAAAAAATACTATTAATTAAAGCATTTGAAACAATATTCCGTGCTTAACTCATTTTTGAATTTTTTGGTCTTTGACACACCATTGCATAACAGGGACCAATTATGAAAGAAAATTATTATTACTGTTCCAATCCAGTGCCTACTTGAGGATTTGTTTACATTCATGGAATACAGAAATGCAAAGAATACATAAATATTTCTCTATACATTTCCTGTGGGAGAAATCGTAACTTTACAAATTAATAACTCAAAAAGTCATAGCAATTTCGCGATGAAAATAATTTTCCTGTAATTCCGAGAAGGTCCTCTTTATGCATATAAAATTTCATTTCAAAATTCCAACGGGAAGTTGCCTAAATAGAGCCTGACAAACAGACAGACAGACGAACATTAGAGAATTATATATATACACAGATCAGTCTGTCTGTCATTCTCTATTTGACCAACTTCCCGTTGGATTTTTTTTTAAAGAGGACCTTCTAGAGATTACAGGAATATTTTTTTCATCCCGAAATTCTTGCAACTTTTTGAGTTATTAATTGCTAAAGTTACGATTTCTCCCAAAGGAAATGTATGGAGAAATATTTATGTATTCTTTGCATTTGTGTATTCTATGAATGTAAACAAATCCTCAAGCAGGCACTGGATTGGAATAGTAATAATAATTTTTTTTTCATAATTGGTCGTTTTGATAACTTACCTACATGGTGTTTGTCCTTCAGCTATTTTAATGCTGAAGGACAAACACCATGTATTTCCCCATAGGGAGGCTATTACTTTCTCTTACCTCTATATATATGTTAATATATATAGAGAGAGAAAGTATTGGATTCATGTCAAAAATTCGATGTCGAGATTTTGATGGATCTTCACGTTTTGAGGTCCCCTGAATCCAAAAAAGTGGTTTTCGCGACATGGTCTGTCTGTGTGTCTGTGTGTCTGTGTGTGTGTCTGTGTTCAATTTTAAGCATGAAGGAATTGAGCTATGAGGCTGAAATTTTATATTTAAGTTAAACACCCCCTGGGACCGACAAAATAAGCTTTTAATCAAAATCGGCCAAAGAGTACTAGTACTTTACTGATGTACTTTTTCAGTTTTTTTCGATTTTCTCAAAATTCGCTCTAACGATTTTGTTTAAAATTCAAAAATCAATTATTTTTTAGATGCTCTTTCAAATGTATATTCTCGTTTTGCCCTCAAAATTGTTTGAAGCACACTTTACTCTTGTGCTTCATAGGAAAGATAGGAGAAATGGTTGCCATGGTTACAAAATATAAATATTTTCCCATACTTATAAATTTTACATCTGAATTCAAATATTCCCTACTGCCGGCAACTAAATACATGTCGACACAAAAATCTGGTGTGACAAGCACAGTACACAACTTTTGATTACCGAAGGTAAGAGAAGGTTGTGTGCTGTGCGCCAGTCACACCAGATTTTTTTAATGTTGGAGTAGGTAAATTATCAAAACGACCCATTAAGAAAAGGCGAGGTAGCTGTTGATCTCTTATTTAAAGACAAGTTTTCCAGCTTCGTTGTCTCTTGTATTTATGTTTTCACTCTTTTATTTGAATTTTGTTGTAAACATGAAATATGAATTAACGCCATCTCCTTTCAATTCACTCTGGTTAAGACGTGAATTTCTATTCGCCTTTTGTTTTTATTATTATTGCAAAATATGAATTCATCCATTCAGGTGTCGTTTGGGAGGATCAACGAATTATAAAACCACCGCCATCATCCATCATCGTAATTGAAATTTAATTTCGCCAACCAGGTGGTAAAACTTTCCTCTTTAATTGATTGTTATGAAAAAAAAATTAGGTGTGACTAGTCCCACAAAATTTATTTAATTTTCTAAAGTACTTCTGAATTCAAGATGTAATAAAATTCATTTTAAAGTGAAACTTTTATTTAATCCTCTCAAGTTTTTTCGCTCTTTCATCAGCATGTCGCGTTACAAGCCATGACGTCACAAGCCGTGACGACAAAAATAGTTGAAATTTAATATATATGACGAATTATAAAAAAATAATTGTGAGATTTAATTTTTCAATTTTTAAATTGATAAAATATAATTTTTAAAATAATTTAAAATGATTCAAATACTAAATAAATATTTTTCTCAGTTTTTAATTTAACATACGCCAATTGATTTCCCATTTTCCAATTATTAAATTAAGATTAAAAATTTAATACCCTTAATTGAATAATTTTCTGAAAATTTTCAGTTAAACGCCTACGATCCGAAAAAAGTTTCACTTGCATCGTGATTTCATAAAACCACACAAGGATTTTTTTTAAATTCATTTTCCTTTCATAGAGCTAATGTTAAATCCTCATATGAGGATTTGCATGTTGATTCCGATTCAAAAGGGGATCGATCCCCTTTGCAACTTTTTACGCCATTTTAAAAAATTTTCCAATTCTTATAGAATTTTGTATCTGGTGTGACTAGCACGGTGCAAAACTTTCTCTTACCGAAGGGTAAGTGAACAGCCAGTCACACCAGATTTGTGTAGATTATTTATATATCCTCAAAAAAGCTATGATACGCCATCTAGTGGTGGTTTTTGCAACTTATTGTTTTTTTCCTTGATAATATTCACATCATTTCATTTCTGCCATTATCCAATTTTAATGCCATTCTACTGCATAGTTTTTTGCTACAGATTGTTAGCAAAATTTCAAGTTGATCAAAATTATAGACACCCTGTATTTAACGCCTAGTTCTTCAAAATATTTGTCTCCCACATTTAGTCATTTTTAGACAATCATATGATTTTTTCATTTTGCAAATTAGAAGGAGGTGGGTTGTGCAGCTAGACTATATTTTTTTTTCTGTTACACTCTTTTGTTTGTTACATATAAAATTAATCAATTGTCCTTTATTTTGGCAGATTTATAAATAGAGAGATGAAAAGGATTCCTTAGATACGACAACTTGTTTACATTTAACGCTTAAGTAATTCATATACGATAGATATTTCTTTTCTTTTTCTTTCTTTCTTTTCATTCTTACTTAACAAGGCTTCATTCAGTTCAAGATCAATCCAAAAAAACACACATTTCTGAATTCTTTCTTTCTTTTTTTCAATAAACAAATAAATTGTAAAATCGAAAGAGAATAAATAAATAAATAAGTTGAAGGATTTTTTTATTTGTCAAGAAATACTTTTGCTTTTTTTTTTAATGGAAAACACAAAAATGAAATAAATGGACAATACGTCTAAATTTGTAAAGAAAAATTATATTAAGATGATATGAAACATTCAAATAAAATTAAAATAATATGAAATCCTTTTAAAATGTTTTAATCAAAATTTTGTTTTTTTCTTTATTAGCCATATAAAATGCTTCTTGAAAGATCTAATTATTAAATTGTATAGTTTTTCCTTCTTTTTCTATTCTTTTTGTTATATTTTTGAAACCAAAACAAATATTACTTGTGATTTTTTTTTTTAAATCTTGAGGATTCATATAGCAATGGAGCCAGATTCCACTTTTCGGGCCATATTTATTCTAAAATTAATTTTCTATATGATTAGTTCCTTATCAGAAACCTAAAAAAATAAAAGCAAACTGAATTTAATTATCTGATATTAATTAATTAAAGAAAATAATAAATAAACTCATAAATGAATTGACAGTTGTAGGTTATGGTCACCATATTTAATTTTTGAATTTCATTTTTTAATAATTTTATTTAATGTATTCACTAAATAAAAAGAAAACAATATTCTAAAACATAAAAGAATATGAAATATAAGATAGATAATAATAATAGTTAATCAATTCAAACCATTTGTAAGCAAAACTTGTTACAATGATGCCGTGCAGTTGGTACTACTTCTTCTACTGTATAATGTTCCTATTTTCTTGTATTAAAATGTAATCACTTTTGATGACAAGGCAAGGAATTGTTGAAATACGTTTCAAGGGTAAATTTATAATTAATTAAAACCTTTGAAACAAATAACCTAGTGTTTTAAATTTAATTTACAAAATGTTTCAACAAGAACTACGGTCTAAAGTTTAAATCATACTCTAAATTTGTATTTTTTTTTTTAAGTAATCTATTTATATAATTCACAAATGTCCGTTTGTCCGTCTGTCTGTCTGTATGTCTGTCCGTCTGTCACGCTCTGTTTGACCAACTTCCCGTTGGAATTTTGAAACGAAATTTTGCAGTCTTATAGAGGACGTTATGGGGAGTCCAGGAAAAATACTCGGGTCGCGAAATTACTATAAATTGTTGAGTTTTTAATTCCTAAAGGAAATGTAGGGGTATAGAGAAATATTTATGTATTCTTTGCATTTGTGTATTCTCTGAATGTAAACAAATCCTCAAGCAGGCACTGGATTGGAATATAGTAATTATATGCCCTCGCGCATGGTGTAAGACTAGCGTGCTGGCCTTATATACTAAGGGTCGCGGGTTCGGATCCCAAAAGGCTTAAATAAAAATGCCTGGACCCCCAATAGATAATTACCATAATACTGAGTAAAAAGTCTTATATGGCCTAAGTTGCCGAAAAGACTGTGTATGTGTGAGTGTGAGTGTGAATGGGCCCGAACCAGCTGGAGGGGGGACCAGGGAGGCGAAGCCTTCGGCGGGCGGCGCGGCTACTAGTGATAATTTTTTTTTTTTGTAATTAAGAAAAGGTGAGGTTCCGCTGCAGGCGGGCCCGAGCCACCTGGAGAAAGGTCCAGCTAATAATACAAAAAGGCTTAATTTCCCTTATAGCAAAATTGTTGGAACGTAAAAGACAAGAATCCGCCGTAGGTGGACGACGCGGCTAGTACTTTCTCTAAAATTTCTGAAATTACTTTGATCTTGAAATTAATTATAAAATAAATAATTAGTAAACAAGCGAATATAGACTGTTATTTGACTGGCAGGCAAGTTCAATGTCGACCTCTTCTTATTGATCGACGGGATCGTTCGGGTGGACGTCGTCGTCGTCGTCGACGTCGACGTCGTCATTCACTCAACTCACTCATCATCATCGTGCAAATAAATTAATTGTTTGCTCTCTTCTGTTAACGATTGAAGGTTAACGTGTCTCTCTCTCTTTTTTCTTTATCCGATGATATAATCAATATGCCCTAATTTTCAAACTCTTTCTCTTTAAAATAAATAATACTTCTTTTATTTTTATTTAGTCTATATGTAATATAATATAAGAGGAAAGTATTATGTTCGTAAAAAAATGTGTGTGCTGGTATGTATGAGATGTGCTTGTTTTGCTTATATCTCCGGAACTATTCATCGGATTAGGATGAGGTTTGGCAAATTTGTAGTCCTAAGTGAGCCTAAGAAGGTATTAAAACAAGAAGTTAATCGGCCCGTAGGGAGCGGCAAATTATTATCGTGAATGACGGTTTTCTCAGTTTCCTCTGAACGAAATCTTTTGAAACTAAGATATAATAATTAGGACGATAGCCTCTAGACCTGGAGCAAATTTCATGACAATCCGATCAGTAGTTCAGAAGTTATTTTGTCTGCGTTTCAAGATTTCAAACTTCTTTATTTCATAAAATAGTTCCGGGATGACCGAGGTGGTTTTTTTCTCACACTTTTTGGAACCAAGTTCTTTAACGCAGCTTATCTACATAGAGTGAAATGGGAGAAAATGTAACGTAACTGCCTGCCTTTCTCATTGCAATCCTTATTCAAGTTACAAGGAAAGTTTATGGAAGTTAGCAAATTAATAAATTTAAACAATCTGGTGTGACTGTCGCACACTAGATTTTTTTGTGTCGACATATATATATTTAGTTTCTGCCGATATATTAGAATTCTTTTTTTTCACATTCACTCTTTTTTCTCATTCACACAGTCTTTTCGGCAACTTAGGCCATTTAAGACTTTTACGATAACCGTTATTTGATAATATATATTTATTTGGGGGTCCAGGCATTCTTATTTAAGCCATTTGGTGCCTGGGGTCCGAACCCGCGACGTTTGGTATAGGAGGTTAGCACGCTAGCCCCTACTCCAAGCCCCGAGGGCCTCCTAGCTTGTTTATGAAGAACTGTACAAGAGTAAAGTGTGCTTCAAACAATTTTGAGAGCAAAATGAGAATATACATTTGAAAGAACTTCTAAAAAAATAATTGATTTTTGAATTTTAATCAAAATCATTAGAGTGAATTTTGAGAAAATTGAAAAAAACTGAAAAACTATATCAATAAAGTATTAGTACTCTTTGGCCGATTTTGTTCAAAAGTTTCGTGTCACTTGCCAGTGGGGTGCCCAACTTAAATATAAAATTTCAATTTCCTAGCTCTTTTAATTCTAGAGATATTTTATTCACAGACAGACCAGTCGAGAAAATCACTTTTTTGGATTCAGGTGCCCTCAAAACGTGTATATCCATCAAAATCACGACATCGAAACCAATACTTTTTCTATATAGATGAAGAAAAAGTAAAATGTCCAAAAAATAAATAAACAAGGCTTGTGTTTCTAATTTCACCTTTTAGTTAAGCCTGTTATCGAATTTGAAAATTAATTTATGGCATAGGGATCAATTCAAGTTGGTTTTATTTATTTTTTTGCTACCTCTCTCTCTTTTTCTCTATGTAGATGTTATTATATAATAATATATATTTATATTTTAAAATCCAACTCACTCAATTTGTGTTAAGTTATTCTATAAACAAAAAAAAAAAAAAAACACTTGTTTGAATATCCTATTTTCCTTCTTCTATTTGACTTTTTTTTTTTTTTAATATAAAATATCCTACTTATAGGAAACAAATATGATCAGGAAAAATATTGACATTTAGATAAGTTGAAAGAGAGAGAGAGCTAAAGACCTACATTTACAAGTGTCTGTCTGTCTGTTTATACTAAAAAATAAAAATAAAAAAATTACTAACCAAACGAAATCCTTGGAATTAAATAATATAGTTCAGTCGCATATTATAATATTTTTGTTATTTATTCTCTTGTTTGTTACATATTTAATTTCTTTTATTATTATTTTAATTATTGTCCTAATATTCAATGAAAATAATTAAAATTAAAATAATTAATTTTATATTGCAAATTTAATTTGATTGATAATATTTGAAGTTTTGAGGTTAAAACGGAATTCATTCAAAGAATACAATAATATAATTTAGAGTCAGCCATCTTTGAAATCAATTTTTTTTACTTTCTCATGTATTTGTTACAAAATAAACAATAAAATTTAAAATAAATTTGAGTGCATATATTAATAATAATATTAGCAAATTGACACTATGAATTCTATTTTATTTGAAAAAATAAAATTCTTGGGGTTTATTATTATTATTACTATGGGAATTTTAAATTATAGACCAATTTTTGACGTTATTAATTATTTATTTTTCGCGTTCTGCAATCGTACTAACTTGCTCCGACTCAAGTGAACTAACCTCTAATGCCTATTTGCACCAACACATCTTAGATCTTAAACGCCTTCCATAACCTAAAAAGCGAAATGTGGTATTTTACCTAGTCAATTATTTATAGACCCTATATAATATTTTTTTTTTGAAATAAATATATCTTATTGTTATTATTTATTCGATGGAGGCACAAATAAAGGATCTTAAGAGAACCGATTTCTTGATTTCAAATTCGAATTGTAAGATGTAAGTCGAGCTTAAGATCTAAGATGTATTGGTGCAAATGGGGGCACAAGGGACGCCTACGTGAAGTTAGTAGCATTTTATTTATATTCAATGAAGTTAGTAACATATACAACATCCCCATCAAGTTAGACACCATCATGTAAACACTTTGATGATGGTGTCTAACTTCATGGAGATGACTATATATGTTCAGGTAGGAAAAGTCAGTTCAAAGAGATGTAGAAATATATATATGACGAAACAATGCATCTGAGGGGTTAAAAAAGATTATTTTCTCTCCCCATGTTTAGTTCTGTGGTGATCCTATTTGTTATTTTCGGTAAAGAACAGATGCGAATGACGACGGATGATTATTTCAAGGAAATTGAGGGAATTATAATCAAGAAGATGTAAAAAAAAAAAAGAGCAGCGCTTATAAAAATATTTATCTCAACGCAAAGACATCGCGTAGTTGAGTCAGTCGAATCATAGGACAATTGCCGGGGATTTTTTTTATCCTCTAATACCTTTTTCTTCTAATGAGAAATTGTTGCCTCCGCCTTCCCCCTCTCCTCTCCTCTTCTGCCGATTGATAAAAGCATCATAAAAATAAAATAAATCAACTGATAAATTTAATAAAGATAACACGTCTAATAAATTATGAAAGAATAAAAAAATAAAAAAAAAACAATCGCGCTCTATCTAAAGGTGACACTTGATTTTTATTTAATATAATATCAGGATTATTTATTGAAAGTTGATTATTAAACCATTTGTGGGATTTAATTTGAATTTAAATTTAATTAGATTTGATTAATTAATTGGGAAATTTAATAGTTTGATTAATTTAATTAAATCTCCCAAATTAAAATGAAATTTTAATTAATTGGGAAATTTAAGTCTTAATTTAATTAAATCCCATTAATTAATTAAAACAAAATTTAAAGTGAGACTCCAAGTGCAACTTGAAATAAAATTTTTTAGCAAAGATACATGTGTGACATATCATTTTACTCGGGAGGACGTCTAGATTCAGAATATAAAAACAAAACAATGTCATGTTTAGAATAAAAATATACCTCTTCTAAATTAAATAATTTTCGCGATTAATATTCAATGAATATTGGACTTGACAAGTCATAGATCCCAAATTAATTCCTTTTTAAATTTAAAATATTTTCCGCGATAATAATTTAATAAATATTGGATTGACAAGTCATAGAATCCTAGGATCTCCATTCAATCGGTGTGCACCGAGATTCTGGGTTCAAAGCCTGAGGTCCATGGACCATACTCACAAGTAATCGAGAATGAAATAGCATTTTGCGTGTGTTCAATGGTCAAAAAATTAATTTTTCATAATCTTAGAAAAATTTCGTATCTTTTATTTTGTGATAATATTTATTATCTATTTGATTAGAATCTTAATAAAATAAAAAACTTTTTTTTTAAGACAAATAACCCTCGATAATATTTAAATATTATACTTTATCTTTTATAAAAAATTTCCATTAGTAGTTTTTTTTTTTTTTTTTAATTAAACTAATAATCTATCAAAATATTTTCATAAGCTTTTAATATTTTATCAGAAATAAAATTAATTTGAAAACTGATTGTGAGGTATGTCTTTGTGGCTGGAAGTATTATTATTAAGGAGTCAAAAAAAAATTCAAGACATAGGCAGCCAAAATTGTTTCTTTTTTTTATATTGCCGTTCCAGGCTGACGTTTCGGCCACTGGTCTAGGCCATCTTCAGAGCCGGAGGCGAGAATAAATGAAAATTACAATTACAGCGACACACATTCGCATGAACGGAGCGCTCATAGGACAACGAAAGAATTTACGTTCATTCTTTCGTTGTCCTATGAGCGCTCCGTTCATGCGAATGTGTGTCGCTGAAATTGTAATTTTCATTTATTCTCGCCTCCGGCTCTGAAGATGGCCTAGACCAGTGGCCGAAACGTCAGCCTGGAACGGCAATATAAAAAAAAGAAACAATTTTGGCTGCCTATGTCTTGAATTTTTTTTGACTCCTTAATAATTAAAAACTGATGTTGTCACATCAAAAAAAAAAAAAAAAAAACAAAGATTTTCTATTATACAAATTTTTTTTTTTTTTTTAATTAATATATATAATTCTATAACAAAAAAATCTGGAGTGACTGGTCGCACGGCACACAACTTTCTCTTATTCTTCGTGTTCTGTGTTTATCACACCAGACTTTTTGTTCCGACATATACAAAAAGAAATTTGCCCAACTTATCATTAGTTTGTCGTCTAATACAAGGAGATTAGCGGGAAAAAAAGAAAATGACTTCATCAGAGACAATACTTTGTTCGTTGGCCTGCCTATGTTTTAATATTGACATTTGATATTGATAAAAAGATGTCTTCCCGTTGTTAAACTTCTCTCTCTCTCTATCCTTTTGAAGCCATAACACGATATTAAAAAATTATCAAGGACTTATATTTTTTTTAAATTTATTTAACGCCTTTTTCAGCATCTAAGGAATAAATAAAATAAAAATAATAATGTAGTAGTGGGTGTGGAATATAGACAACAGTAGAGTCCAAAAATTCATGACGTTTCGGTCATATTTAATCAACCATCATCAGGTTATTTTTTATTATTCATCTAAAGAAGTCTACAGTGGCAAAACATGCCGCTATATAATGGGCAATTAAGTACAAAAAGTTTCAGTTAGTTCTCGACTTATTCAATCATGTTGAAATAAAAATGAGTGTGAAATTTTTTTAATTGTCAATTTCAGATAAAACAATTAAAGAGAGACTAGCAACAAGGGCGAAGTGGGCGCTTGATGCTAGTCAAAACTTGGAGTTATAGGAATTAGCGCCTTTTATAATAATTGTCATAAAAGGACAGTAAACAAATTCAGAAACTAGACGTTCCCCCGAGTAAAATGATACCTCACACTTGTACCTCAATTGATTGCATTTTCGTAAAAAAGAATGTTTTAAAGTTGCACTTGGAGCATCGCTAATTGCCTTACAAGGAAATTAAAGCCAATTAAAATTAAAATTAATTCAATAATAAGAAATACGAGATTTAAATTTAATATTTTTTGAATTTAATTAATTAAATCCCACAAATTTTGTTTATTTTTTTCTAAAAGGAATTTTATTATTGTTTTCAAATTCACTCACTCACTCACTTCCTTATTCTCTCTCTCTCTCCTTTAATAAATTTAAATATTATTTTAATTTGTAATTTATGGGTAAGAATATTAATAAAAAAAAAAAACTTTCTTTACACCAATCACGTTTGAAAAAGAACAAATAAACAAAAAAAAAAAAAAAAAAAAATCCACGAGTGTCGTTAAACTCTCAAAATGGCGTAGTAAATGGGACGGGGCGAACAAAAAATGAAATACATCATTTTATTGAATTACTAACCGCGCCGCCCACCGAAGGCGGGCCCTCGAATTATGAACAAAAAAAAAATTAATTTTTTAAATTCGTTTAAAGGTCTTTTTTTTGGCATCAGAGGCCATTTAGAGATTTAGATAAATGTAACTCCACGTGGGTGCCGGTAGATGGCTACGGTTGGTTTTGAGGTGTGTGTACCGCGGTTAAATTAGGGTAAGAGAAAGTATTAATGTGTGTTTATTGATGGCATTATTTTAATGAAATATCTTCTGGTGTGACTGGGCACACATCCCTTCCTTTTTGGTAAACTCAATTAAAAAAAGTTGTATAAATATATTTTTTATCTGCTCATAACATAGGCGATAATCCATTTTGGGGACGGGATCCCAAATTTATCATTGAATACACAAACGACTATGAGTAGAAAATAAATTTTTATTTTAATTATCTGTCAATTATGAGAATTCAGTAATGCCGGGTTGCAAGAAAACAGTTCTGTAAATATTTAAATAGGCTGGAACTGGGGGGGGCACGGGTACATTGCCCCCCCTGGCATCCCACAGGGGGGGCAGGGGGGCAAAATTTCTTCTTTTATTTCATTTAGTTTTAAAAATGATATATTTTAAAATTTTTTTTATTTAAATTTAAAAAAAAAATTAAAAAGTAAGAAATTTTTTTTATTTTATATAGACCTATTGTATTTCTAAATTCTAAATACATTTTATATGGAATTAAAATAATAAAATTTAGATAACATGAAAACTTGAGACTTTATGCCTTGGAAAAAAAAATTAAAATAAAGAAAATTAAAAATATTTATTTCCTTCAAATAGTAAATAACAAATCTACTATATAGCCTAAAAAAAATTTTGATTAAATAATTTGCATATTGTTAAACTATATATTTGTAAAAGTTAAATATAAAGGACTACAGACTATTTAGTGTAGTTGATTAACAGTTATAAGAAGAAAAAATGAAACGTCGATTTATTGATGATTATTTTAAAAAAGAAACAGGTAAGAATGGCCGTAGGCCTACTCTTAAAAAACTTATTTTTCTTCGCCAAAAATATACGTACGCTAAAAATTTAATAAAAAAATGAAAATTTCTTATTATATCTGGTTCTTTCGTAGGCTCTTTAGAAAAAGGAAGCATTAGCACGGGTAGTCCTTTGCACCATGAGCATCGCCCTAGTACCAGCAGTAACATTTCTTCCACAAACACCATAGGTATTAATATAATAATTTCAAAAAATGAGTCATTATGCTTGTTTATTGTTTTGTTGCCTTGCTCAGAGATCGGAAATTCAATTAAATAATTTATTCATTTATTTAACAGAAAACATCGCCGATGATCCATCTGCTCCTGTAAAGAGTGTTTCTTTTGCTTTTACTAAAAACACACACGAAAAGATATGCTCTTTAAACGAACCGTATCAACCTTTGGATATTCCTCCATGGACCCAATCTGGACGTAATCATAATTTTCAGAATGAGTGGTTCACAACATACCCTTGGCTTCATTTTGACTCAATGACTAAAAGTATTTTTTGTTTCATATGTGTCCAAGCGCTAGGAAAAAAATTAGTAAAATGTGAAAAAATCATGAAACAAACTTAGTGATTGATGGGTATAAAAACTGGAAAAAAATTATCATAAAATTAAAAAGTCACGAAAAATCTGCTTTTCACAAAGAATCATTTATAAAATTAGAAGCACTGAAGAAAAATACTCCAATTATTTCCTTATTATCTGAACAAACATTATCTGTTCAAATACAAAATCAAATCGCTCTAAAAACAATAATAACCTCAGCATTATATTTAGCTCGTCAGGGAATTGCATTTAGAGCACATGATATTAATGAAGGAAATTTCATTCAATTATTACGTCTCAGGGAAAATGACATTCCAGAATTAAAATTATTTTTAAAACACAAAAAATCATATAATTCTTCAGATATTCAGAATGAAATATTGAGAATTATTTCCCATGATATTTTGCGTAAAATTATTAAAATAATAAAAAAAAGAGGAGAATATTCTCTCATTGTTGATGAAACCAATGATGTACAGGGAAAAGAACAAGTTTCTATATCGATCAGATCTGTAGATGAAGATACTCTTGAAATTGATGAGTTTTTTCTTGGTCTCTATGACACTCACTCTATGACTGGGGAATCATTGTATAATATTATAAAAGACATGCTTATTCGTTTTGATTTAAGTATGGATCTCTTGCGAGGACAATGCTATGACGGAGGATCAAATATGACCGGAATAAAAAACGGTGTCAAATCAAGAGTGTTGGCAGATCAACCAATGGCTTTATTTATTCATTGTTCAGCTCATTCTCTAAATTTGGCTGTGCAGGATTCTTCAAAAAGAATTCCTTTAATACGTGATTGCCTTCAATGGGTAAACGACATAGGAGTTATTGTCAAAGAATCACCAAAACGATCACATAATTTTCATGAGATTGCTAAGGCTCATGGAATAGAGAAAACTGGCCCTCGGCCATTATGCCCAACCCGTTGGACCATCAGACATACTTCATTGTCAGGGGTTATCAATACTTACCCTGCTGTTTTGGACTTTCTATTTTCATTAGCATCTTGTAATGATGATATAGGGTCCAAAGCCAGGGGACTTTATGATCAATTATCAAAGGGTTCTATATACTTTGGAATTAGACTTAGTTATCTAATGTTTTCTTTAACTGATCAATTGAGCAATGTTCTTCAAAGTGAAACGCAAACTGTAGCTGGGGCAAAGGAAGCTGTTGAGTTAGTTTTAGAATCTTTAAAAAAAAAAACGCTCAGAACAATTTTTTAATGAAATGTGGAAGGATGTAAAGAAAAAAATAAAAGAAATGAATCTTGAGGAGCCCTCGTTACCGAGAAAGCGAGAGATTCCTAAAAAAATTTCTATATAAACCTAACGAGTCTGAACACAAGTTCACGTCAATAGAAGAATATTTTAGAAAAACTTTCTATGAAGTTATTGATGGGATAATCAACGAGATTGAATTAAGATTCTCCCAACCGGGGTTTTTAAAATATCTACAAATCGAAAAAATTGTTATTTTAGAAACCCGTTTTTGGGACCAATCTGTTATAGATATTTTAAAAGAATATGAGTTTGTAGAAGAAAAGGTCAAAAGAGAATTTGATTTCTTTAGGGAATTAATTCCTCAAGCTAAATGCTTGAATGATTTTGTAATAAAATACAAAAAATCTTAATCAAGAATCAAAAAAATTATTTCCTAACCTGAGAAATATTCTAAAACTACTTTTAGTGATCCCGGCCACATCAGCAACCGCTGAGCGCTCATTTTCTATGTTAAGAAGAATAAAAACATATCTTCGCTCAACAATGACGCAAGAACGATTAAATCATGTATGCATAATAAATACATATCCAGAAATCGTAGATGAAATAGATATCCAAAATATCATGGCTACATTTATAAATAGTAATGACTTTAGAATTCAACATTTTGGCAAAATTAAAAAATAATTTCCATGATTTATAAATAATATTATTATTGATATATATATATATTTATATAAATAAAAATTGTATTCAAGCAAATGTTTCTTTTTAATTATTATTACTCTTATTAAACCTTTTTTTTTTTATATTCTTTCCCTTTCAATCACATCACTTTTTTTTTTTTTTTTTTAACATTCACACTTTTTTCTCATTCACACTCACATGCACCCACACATTCATACAGTCTTTTCGGCTTAGGCCATTTAAGACTTTGACGATAACAGTTATGAATATATATTATTTGGGGTCCAGGCATTCTTATTTAAGCCATTTGGTATCCAAATGCCTTAAATAAAATCATCGGACTGCTCTGGGGTCCGAACCCGCGACGTTCGGTATACGAGGTTAGCACTCTAACCTCTACACCAAGCCCCGAGGGCAATACATATCATCTCCATATAGGAAGAGGGTTGCCCCCCCCTGATTCAAATTCCGTTCCGGCGCTCGCGTTCTGGTGTGACTGGGCACACATCCCTTCCTTTGGTAACTTAATTAAAAGTTGTATAAATATATTTTTATCTGCTCATAACATAGGCGATAATCCATTTTGGGGACGGGATCCCAAATTTATCATTGAATACACAAACGACTAGTGAGTAGAAAATAAATTTTTATTTTAATTATATCTCTCAATTATGAGAATTCAGTAATGCCGGGTTGCAAGAAAACAGTTCTGTAAATATTTAAAAGTCTGTTAGTAAACATCGCTTTGGGCTTTAAAATTATAGGCTGTTGCTAAAGCAACTTTAAAGGAACCGTTAACTATTCCCTACTGTTAAGATTATAGATAGATGCAAAACGATTGGGCCACCGAAAATGACAGCTTTCTATGTAGTTGGCCATTTGACCGCAAGGGCGCATTGTCAAATTGTATAATTTATAATAGTACCAAAATTATAAAAGAAATAAAATAGTAATTAT